>JACEGR010011847.1:0-13479 GCA_014170235.1 Listronotus bonariensis | reverse complement strand
ATTAACACTTACCTGATTAACAACGGAATACATTTAACTATCACAGATAAAATTTTCCGGCCTGCAGTTATTTAACTTTTTACATGCACAAAACCAGCAATGCGCACGGATACTTTCTCGATCGCCGCGCGTCACCACTAGTGGTCGCACAATGAGTTCCCCTCGCGCAAACCCCTCTTTACGCTATTTGATGCTTTCGCGTGCGGCTCGATGGTTTTTGAGAGTTATTTTGATGTCAATTATTTCTGTATAATCATTTCAATTAATTAGATAAATTACATCAGCACACTTTTCCTAAATAATGAAATGAGATAACAAAAAAAAACGATAACAGTTCAGTCTATCGGTGTGGATCATCAAATGCCGCTCGAAAATTAGTTTAACCTTTTATTTTAGTGAATATCATTGGTAAATGCTGTTCAGATTTTTAGAATCATTTCTGAAACTGCTTTAAAAATAATTTTTGAATAATGATCCAACCTCTATGAGAATATGTTAGATAACAGTGCTAATGATTGAGGTGAAATTCAAGAATATAGAGCAAGACATCTTGATTCATTTAGAACACAGAATATGATGACAAGTTTCTAATTTTTTTTTCTAAGCCCCATTTTATTCAGATAAGAGCTTTAAGGGACAATTCTGTTCAAAAACTGGCTTTTCTTGAATAACTTTTCATGTAGACTGGAAAGTATAAATAATTTTATAAAGGATGTCTTACCACTCTAAATTTATGCTTTCTCACACCCTCATAATTATCAGAAGATAGGAACCTGGAAGTGAGAAGGTACTAGTTATGCTATAAAAAATAAATTAAAGATAAAAAGTTTTTTGTGCCATTGTTACAGAATAACCCATTGTTTTTACTGCCCACTACGCAAAATGGTGGGAAGCCCCACACTGATCTCAATGGATTGCCAGTTCAGTAACAGCGCGCAGCAAAGACACACAAAACCATTGTACGCAAGCCAGTTGAGGTAAACTAACTCCGGGACCAAGAATATTTGCATGGTAGGAGCATGTAAATTATTGAATGCGTCCCGCTTCTTCGTTCGGAAGTATTTGTATAATGAAAGCACATGGTGCGTATGTTCGTCCACCCACTGCAAGTGGCTGTAAACCATAAAAACATGTTACATTGTAGTGGAAGCCCAAATAGCTAATGGGATTTAATTGATGTCACAGAGAACTATTGGGTTGGCAAAGGTTTAGAGAAAAAATGGTATAATAAACTTTCATCGGTGGGGGAAGTGCCACAAAAATAATTAATATTAATTGTCTTGTGGAAATCGTTCGGGTCGTATCGTGATATATTTTATGTATCCCTAAATTATTTCGTAATTAAAAATAATAATGTTCGAAAATGCGAACTGACGTGCGAGTTTTTAATTTCTTGTTTCTCCTCTTTACGTCATCAAAATTGTCAGATTAGTGAATATACACTGTTTAGCATGCACCAACTCAAACCTCATCTTAATCTGATGCGCTCGACAATTTCTTACTGAAGGAATATATTTTATAATAGGCATCAGCCTCTGTATATAAATAAGATTTCAGAAGGTACTTTAACCAGCTGTTGTATCCTCCATATTAATGTGACGCGTCGCATTAAATCCTGAATCCCCTCCTAGTTCCCCTAATTAAAAACTTTTGGTCGAATAACTTAACTTATAATCAAGATGATTAACTTTTTATCTTAGCCTAGCTATTTATAAATAATATTTTATTTATTTATTATACAGGTTTTAAAAAATAACTAACTTTTTTCCAAGGTTTTTTGCCCTTGCTGAACTAACATTTCTTTTTTAGGTGGACACCATTTTAAGAATCAATACCCTTTACAGGGTGCCTTTTTTAGAACTTACAATGATATAATTGAACTGTATAGCTGATTTGGGTGCTAGATATGTTTCTATAAATTCCAGGAATATAAAATGACGTATTTTTTTTGAAACACCCCATCAACCCTTAAGCTGGCACCTCCGTGCGCTTAGAAATTTAATTGTAAGAATTCTCATGCAAAGATCTCCTCTGAAAGTCATGATGGTGCTTTTTGTTACCATGAAAAATAGTAAAGTAATACTACCTAAAATTAGAAAGACATTTATTCATAAAAATAATTGATAGTACTTTTAATTAAATTGATGCCAAAATGAACAATAGTAACCCATAATAAATTAAATAATACTGCCTGCTTAGCTATCTGCCTTTAAGAAGTTCTGTTAGTCTCTACACAAGTATTGAACAAAACTGAAGTGCTTACTATTTTTTTTGATAAAGAGAATCAGTCCAAAACTAACTTGATTTGCAGCAAGTGGGTTGTGATTGCTTTCATTATTTTAATTCACAAATTTTACTCATTTTACACCCACTTACAGATTTTCTGCGGTTTTTTATTTAAAAGATTTTTTTTAATCTGTTGTATTTTATACACCCTGTAAATTTTATATCTAATCGAAAGCATTTTAGCAGCCAAGAAAGTCTGCTATCAGTGTTGTACTTTAAATTTCTCAAGCAGACTGGGGTAAAAGCCAGCAAAAAGCCGATAGAGCTTTGAAGGCCGACCTTATCATATTCCAGGTTTTATAGAAACAGCATTTTTTTTTACTTGATAGTTTTATCTGGTTTGTAAAAGAAATCTGTGTATTCTTGAAAATTCTTACCTCCGTATTTACAGAATTTGTAAATATCATTAGTTTTATATTATCCTGGTAAGATGTGTTGAAAAAGCCAGAGAGAAATTGTCTCCTAATGAGTGCTGCATGGCACAATAAGGCTCTGTATATATTTTTTTTATCTGACAACCACGAAGGCCAGAAAGCCTAAACAGCTGACAAACAGGTGTTCAAGGAAAAATATAAAGCCTGTTACCATGGGACTTAAAACCTGAAGACTTGGGAAAGAAAGAAAGACCTCCTTATGGTCTGTCTGAACTTGAATAAGAACGCAAGAACAAAGCGGGTTCAATGTCCACTGATCTGTTGAGAGATACATGTGGCACTTTCACGAGTTTCTCTGTTAGCTGCAAGAGAGGACCATATCTATGATAACCGTCTGGAGTGATAATATAAACTGTATCAGAAAATCACTGAAAACCCAGTTAGTTTGTCAAGCAGCAACATGTGGCAGCAAAAAGAAAGGATCCCTTTGTAGCAGTAATACAATAAAATATTATCCTTATTGATAAAGATATAGTGGATTTGTCATAATTTTAATTTCAGATATATGCTGTTTTCGACGTAAATATCTGATCCAATTGAAAATATTAAGGCTTCTGTCCGCAGTTCTGAACCGATCGGGAAGCGCTCTATAAATGTTTATAAATAGCAAAGGTGATGCCAATGCCTGATCCTCTGTGAAAGCGGCACAATTGTTCTGTCCATGATATGTTTGGGTGATATGAGAAGATTTGTGATGTAATTCTTTGAAAACATCTGTTAAATAACTTAGTTTTTAAGCAATGTTTTTTAAAACTTAAGAAAAACAGTTTATATTGCATTATATCGATAGAAGGTCACAGTGAGACTTAAGATAGGCCCTGTAATTTTATACCCAATCTCTTCGATCTCCATCAGAGGAAGGTGAAGCTGTAGTCCAACTCAACCACAGAACTGATACGGGCATATGATCAACTATTTTCTGATCATCCGATGTCGATTCTTGCCATCGTATCGGGTTGTGTGCGTTCAAAAACGAGGAAAATGCTGAAAACTTACTCAGACCGTATATTCTTGCTGCCCAGATCCAACTTTCTTGGGACAGGTATTTTCTGATTTGCCTGTTTTAAAGAAGTTTGACAAGAACTATTTGCTACAAAGCAGAAAACTACATGACTATAGTGCTTTCTTCAAAAAAGAGAACAGAGATGCACCAATAATGTTTTTTTATAGAATGTCTTTTTAAAATAATACCATCTTATCTTTCTTCTATGGAAACATCCTGTAAGTAAAATTATTTATGTTATTAGTAAATTCCTTAAGTTTCTTAAATTTGTTGTTATGTATTTTTTTATTTTTAAATGGTTTGAAAATTAGTATTTCCATAAATTTGCATCTTTTTATAGGAGGTCATGACTAAACATTATTTTCTAATACTTTTTTATTTGTCACCTGAAACCTTTCATGATCTTTATTGAAATCAAAAAATCAATGGTTTTTATAATAGGTATTTTATTTTATTTCCATTGGCAAATATTATTTTTTTCTGTAGTAATTTCTTTAAAATGAACTCCATAGTTCTTGAACTTATATATTTATTATTAAATACAAAACTAGTAGAACAATTCAAATTAAAAATATAATATTTATTTTTTTAAGCTTAGGTGTTATTAAAATAATTTTTAAATATTAAAGAATTTTAAGCCAAATATTTAGTTAGGAAAGGTAAACAAAAATGGTATTTTCATTTGTTCTCTTATAAAAAGAGTCAAGAAATGTAAGGATGATTACGATTTAAACAAAATTCATTGCAAAGCAACTTAATATTTACAGCCACATCGGACTCATCACTTTTTAGTTTAAAAATTAATTATTGTGAATTTCTGTCTATGCGGAAAATATGAAAATAAAATAAAAATATTAAATAGTTGCAAGAAATATTGTGAACACCCAGTACAAAATGTCATACACTTATTTTGATCAGTTAAAATTAAGTAAAAGTATACCAATAATAAAATAAAACAAAACAAAAAACAAAACATGTGATAATTTTAAAATTTAAATCTGCAAGTTAAACAATTTGTAGATCATCAAGGTTAGTTTATATTTATAAGGTTCCGACATATCCTCAACTTTTGGGCGGTTCGTAGTCGGGGACGCAAGGAAGGGCACTCCACGAAGAAAAGTTGGCAAGACTGGGTAAAAATCAAAGCTCCAGTGGCGTCTATAATTTGCGCATTTCATTTTGCATTGTTTTGGAAGTGATATTTGTTGAAAGATGTAATTCCAAATGTTTTTTATTTAAAGTAAAACAATTCACAACTTATTAATAATTAAAAACTGTTGTATAAACGGTTGTTCTATTAATACAATAAACTGTATATCTCCAGCACTGAACAACATGGCCGAAAATGGGAGATGTGACGTCATAACACGTCAAAGCAATATGACCGAATGTCGCGACCCTATATAGACCGACTTTGGTAGATCATAACATTATGAACGTCCATAAATTACGTGAGGTATTTAGGAGAAAAGGAGAATTTACTTGAATCTAACCCAATCTCACTGTGGGGCAAGTGGGGTCTGTAAAAATTCCACGAAATTTTTCTTTCGCTAGAAACAGGGGATATTACGACAAAATCATTTTCGATTTGCCTCCGTATTTATTAAACAAATCTACAGGGTCAAGAGGGTTTAAATGTCAAAACAAAAACAAAATTCTTTATCTATTACAAAAAGAATAAAACTTTTGGACAGGACGTTTTTTTCTATCCTTTTTTAGTTATAGTTAGTGGGTGGCAAATTATAAGTTAAAACTCTGTACAGGGTATTTCATTTAAGAGAAAAAATTGCCTATTTTTTTACTTTCCCAAAATTTTTAAAGAAATGTAAGAAAGCTAATCGATGTATTTTACCTCAGAGAATTTAAAAATCGTATTAAAAAAAACAATTGTACGCAAAACAAAAGACTTACGCCATTATTGTTGTATTTTTTAAAAGGAACACCATACTTATTATTATATTTCTTAATTCTAAGGTCAGTTCTAAGTGTTTTTATTAAGGATACTACATGTTTATTTCTTACTGTTTTTGAGTCATTGACGCTTTCAAGGTCACATTTTTGAGTTATTTATTTAAATATCCTAATATAAAATAAAGGTAATGCAGGTAATTACCTAATACTTTTTTATTTCTTTTTAAATTAATAATGTATATTTTTTTTTGCTTTACTGGCATATTCTCCATACTTGTACTATAGCGTTACTATCTGTAGTTTATTATCCAACCAATAATTCATTTAAAAAAAAAACTAGTATTAAAATCCACCAATGGGTAAAAATTTTATTGACTTTGAAGTATTAGGAAATCACCTGTATTACCTTTATTGTGTATTGATATATTAAATTAATTAATATTAGCCCAAAATATGACTTATTAGGCGTCGATAAACCAAAAAAGTTAAAAACAGACATATAGTACCTTTAATAAAAATACATAAAATTGAGCAAATAATTCTAAAATATAATTATAAATATGGTGTTCCATTTAAAAATGCAACACTGATGGCGTAATTCTTTTGTTTTGTATCCATTGTTTTTTAATACTATTTTTAAATTCCCTGAGCTAAAATGAATCGATTGGCTATCTTGAATTTATTTAAAAATATGGAGAAAGTCGGACCAGTTTTCCTCTTGAAATACCCTGTACATCACTGATATTATTAAATTGGTTTTAATAAACTAAAATAATAGTATAAAAAATTGCTTTAAATAAAAGACAATGATGTGTGAAAAACTTTCTTCTATATGTGCATTTGTAAAAAAATAACAGTTTGCTCTTTGTTTTCAATTTAAAAACATACAGCAAGGCAGCAATGTTTTGTTTTAATTTAAAAACTTTTTATCGGATGGTGTAAACAAATCGGTTCGCAATCAGCAAATATTTATGTGAAGTTGGGTTTTATTAAATCTCAAAAAACTCATTTTGCGTCCTCGGTTAACTGTTAAACATAGCAACTGTTGCATGATATTAAAACTTGATAAATTATTTTTATTAAATGTTTTTCTTTAATTTAAAAATCTCTATAAAATTACATATACGGGGTAAATAAAATATTATCTGGCTCTTCTCCAGAATAAAATTAAAAAGTTTATTAATCATTTAAAGAAAATTAATACTTTTTATATACTATGAAGAACTATTCTGTCTTTACACAATATAACAAAAGCTATTATTACTTTAAAAGAACTGCAGTAAAAACAGTTCATGGCTATTTCGATTTACCTCAGAGCCACAATGTGATTTTCAGATTTTGCCCATTTTTAACACGCTTTTATTAGCTTGGGTTGTATCTATCTATCTATCTATCTATGTAACGAAATCTTTGAGCCTAATTTTTACCAACTCTCAGCGATTCAATTTCTTTGAAACTTTGCACACGTATCAAGGACCGATGACAATGCAATAATTTAAAAACAGTATCCCGTTATCTTGATTAGGACCGCCAGGATAAATAAATTCCTTTACAGATCCTCTGTGTCCTAATACTACTCTTGACAAAATGGCGAAGGAATTTTTTAGTGAATAAACTGGAGCATTTATTTTTAAATATTTAACTTTAGTTAAAAATTTGGTTTTGTATTTCGTAAAACATTTCAATATCACATGACCGCAGAAAACTAATTGATATATCAAACTAAAGAATGAAAAATAAATAATAGTTTAAAAAACTAAAAACACGTTTTTATATGCAACCGAACTAAAAATTAGAAAATAATTTTTCATTACAAAGAGTTTGTCACTTCAGAATAAAAGCGTGGGGTGCTTAATATATTAAATGTTATAATTATTCTATTTGCAAATATCTATGAAGGAAAAGTTATGGAAAAATAGTAAAATGCACCCCACGCTTTTTACTCTGAAGTGACAAACTCTTTGTAATAAAAAATTATTTTCTAATTTTTAGTTCGGTTGCATATAAAAGCGTGTTTTTTAAGTTTTTGTAAACTATTATTTATTACAACTTTCTTTAACTCGTTTGCTCTTCAAGTTATAAAAAAACTTTAGATAGAGTAGTTTTTCCGTACAATATTGTGGTGTAATTGGTTTTTGTCTACGTTGGGCAGTTTTAAGGAAAATTACCTACCTATTGTTTTTTTCTAAAACACCCTGTATATTTTTATTTATATTTATTAGGCTCGCTTTGAGACTTCTAAAAATATTTATAATAATGCATTTATAATTTTATATTTTACTAAACATTAGCATTTTTCATAATTTTGCCTTTTTTTTATAGAAGACCATGACAGAAAATACCATTTTTTTTGTTTACCTTTCCTAACTAAATATTTATTTAAAAATTAACCTTTAATATTTTAAAATTATTTTTAATAACTTACCTAAGCTTAAAAAAATAAATATTATATTTTTTTAATTTAGATTGTTCTACTAGTTTTATTATTTTAATAATAAATATATAAGTTCAAGAACTATGAGTTCATTTTAAAGAAGTACTACAGAAAAAATAATATTTACTTAATGGAAATAAAATAAATACCTATTATAAAACACTTTAATTTTTGATTTTTAATAAGATATTAAGTTGGGGTAGCTAAATAAAAAAGTATTAAAAAATAATGTTTAGTCATGACCTCCTATAAAAAATGCAAAATTTATGGAAAATGCTAATTTTCGGTAACATTTAAAATAAAAATACCTACTAATATAAATTTAAAGAAGCTTAAAGAGAGCCTAATAAACATAAATAAATTTATACAGGGTGTTCCATAAGAAAAAAGATAAGATGAGTATTATTTTTAAAAACGGCTATGCATAAAAAACATTTAATTACATCACAATATTTTACGAAAAAGAAAACACACCTATAATCTATGTAAAGTTTTTTTATACCTTTAATAGCAAACAAGTTAAATAAAACTGCTAAAATAGGCAAAATCTGAAAACACCCTGTAGCTCCGAGATGGATCGCAATAGCAAAGAATACTATACCATAGAAGGTCACAAGTAAGATTTCAGCGTACCCTGAAATTTTGGTACCTAGCCTGACCACCAGATAGCGAAATCCGGCATCGGACCAATCAGAAAATTGGTCGATGCCCATGTCAAGTTTCTATTGGTTGATTGGACTACCTTCGCTATCTGATGCTGGTCAGGGTAGGTACTAAAATTTTAGGGTACCTATGCTAAAATCTCACTTGTGACCTTCTATGGTATAGTATTCTTTGGCAATAGCCATAAACTGTTTTCACCAAAGTTTAAAAAAAACTGTTAACAAAAACTAAGTTATTTAACAGTAATTTCAAATTACATCACAAATGTTCTCATAATATCACACTGACATATCTTCGACAGAACAATTTATTAACACTTCCACAGATCGAGCGTTGTACGTCACCCTTACACAGCTGTTTAAACATTTATAAGGGCGGCTTCCGATCGGATAAGGGCTGCGGTTTAGGGAAACGCTAATGTTTTGCTAAATTGGATTAGCAGAATAAAGCTGCATTAGTAGCACCTTATCTGAAATTCAAAATTAACCGACAAATCCGCTGCCATCACCATCAATAAGGGATAATAGTACATTGTGTTGCTGCTGCTTTAAAGAGATCTTATCTTTTTTACTTTGCATATTGCTGCTTAAACAACTAACTGAGTTTTCGGTAATTTTTTAATGCCGATTTATATTATTATCCGACGAATTATCCAGTATAGTCCCTCCTCTTGCAGCTTCTAACAGAGAAACTCGTGGTGCCGCACGTATGCATCCCTAAACAGTCCAATTGGACAGGCCCCGAACTTCCCACTTTGTTCGTTCTTTTATTCCTAGAGTTTCTAGACTGTGGAACCTACTGCTAGCGGAGGTCTTTCCTTTTCCCCAAATCTTCAAGTTTTTAAGTCCCGTGTTAACAAACTTCCTCTTACCTCGCTTAAGACACCCACGGTACGTCAGTATTTAGGCTTTCAGCCTTCGTGGATTGTCCAAAGATAAAAAAAATATATACAGGGAATATGTGTGTGTGTATATTAGGACAATTTCCTATAAACTTTTTTTAACGCCCATCTTTACTGGGATAAGCGCTCCTGGTATAATGAAATAATTTTGTAATTATATAAATACAGGGTAAGTTTTTTCAAAATTTACAATGGGTATATTTTCTAAACCAAGGCAAATATCAAAAAATAAAAAATACCGTTTCTATAAAACCTGGGGAATATAAATGAGGTATTTTTTAAAACACCTCTGTCAACACCTTAAGCTGCACCCCAGTCACTTGAAAATTTAAAATGCCAACACCCCTGATGTGGCACCTCACTTGAAAGCTTATAAAAATGCTTTTCGTTGGTCATAAAAATTTGGGGTAATATAAAATACTACCCTTAAATTTAAAAAAATCGTACCTTATTAAAAATACCAGAAAATGTTAATTAGGTTATTAAAAATGAATTAAAATTTATTAATGAATTAAAATAATAATCACCAACCCGCCCCATATAAAATCTGGTTAGTTTTGGTTAGTTCTCCTTTGTCAAAAAAAATAGTAACTGGTTTTTGTTCTTAAGCGCTTGTGCAACAGAACTAACCAGAACTTCTTTTAAAGGCAGGCTAGCTAAGCAGGCAGTATTATTTTAATTTATTATGAGTTACTAATTAATTTTGCATCAATTTAATTAAAAATGTATGGTATTTTTTATGAATAAGAAAGTATGCTTTTTCTCAAATTTAAGGGTAGTATTTGCTTTACCCCAATTTTTTCATGGCCAACAAAAAGCACTTATCATAGGCTTTCCAGAGAGGTGCTGCATAAGGGTGTTGCAATTTAAGATTTCTAAGCGCGGAGGGTGCAACTTAAGGGGTTGATAAAGGTGTTTCAAAAATACGTCATTTATATTCCCCTGGAATTTATAGAAACAGTATTTTTTATTTTTTGATATTTGCCATGGTTTAGAAATTATATCCATTGTAAGTTCTAAAAAAGGCACCCTGTAAAGGTATTGATTCTTAAAATGGTGTCCACCTAAAAAATGTTAGTTCGCCAGGGGCTGAAAACCCTTGAAAAAAAGTGCTTATTATTTTTAAAACCTGTATAATAAATAAATAAAAATATTATTTATAAATAGCCTAAAGCCCTAAGATAAAAAAATTAATCATCTTGGAAATTCATAAGTTGAAACGTTGTCGGCCAAAAAGTTTTTGGTAGGGGAGCCCAGGAGGGGATTTCGGGATTTATTACGGCGCGTCACATTAATATACCGGAGGATACCTTGTAGCCGGTTAAGTACCTTCACCAAATATGAGCCCCGTATACAGGGCCGATCATATATTACAAAAATATATTCATCAGAAATTGTCGAGCGCATCAGATTAAGATAGGGTGAGTTAATTACATGCTAAACAGTGTATATTCCACTAATCTGACAATTTAAGAATGACGTAAAGGAAACAGAGAGATACAAAAATAACGTCAGATTAGCATTTTCGAACGTGGCTATTTTTTAATTATACAGAAAATAATTTAGGGATACATAAAAATATATCACGATACGACCCGAACGATTTCCACAAGACGAATTAATATTAGTATTTTTTGACCTATAGCCGCTTCCCCCACCGATGAAAAGGTATACATTATATACCATTTTTTTCTTCTAAGCTTTGCAACCCAATAGTTCTCTATGACACTCGAGTAAATCCCCATTTAGCATCGTGGGCTTCCCATAGATAACCAAGAAACATTTTTCGGATTTTTACGACCGCGCGCAGTGGGTGGACGAACATGCGCACCGTAACGCTCATTAGCTACCGTACTTCGAACAGAAAAGCAGGACGCGGTCAACAAATTTTTTCCTATAATGCAAATAGTTTGTTTGGGTCCGGGTGCGTTTACCCTCAACTGGCTTGCGTACAAACCGGTTTTTTCGCCCATGAAATGTAACTTTTGTTTCGCGCACGTTATAACATTGGCAATCCATTGAGATCAGTGGGGCTTCCCCACTATTTTGCGTAGTGGGCAATAAAAACAATGGGTTATTCTGTAACAATGGCACAAAAAAACTTTTTAAAAAATATTTAAATTTATTTTTACGACAATAAATATACTGTCGCAGCACTGTAGAGGGTTCCATAATCTTCGATAATTAGAGGTAGAGAAAGCATAAATTTAGAGTGGTAAAAGGACTTATCATATAACAAAATTATTTATCGCACCAAGTCTTGTGAAAGTTATTCAAGAAAAGCCGATTTTAGACGGTGTCCCTTAAAGGCTCTTATCTGAATAAAATGGGGCTTTAGAAGAAAAAAATTAGAAACTTGTCATCATATTCTGTGTTCTAAATGAATCCAAGATATTGCCCACATATTCCCGGACACCCTGTATAAATTAAACTGACATTGACATTCTTGACATTAGATGACTGTCCTATATACCTTAGAAGGTTGATTAAATTAGTAAAAGAAATGTATTTTTAAAGCAGTTTAAGATGGTTATATCAAAAAATCACGTTTGAAATTTTATTGATAGATTTTCGCATGAAAAATCAGTTAAAACCAGTTTTTCGAGCGACATTTCGTTGATCACGCACACTGTGAAGTGAGATTCGAGAATAGACCCGCTGGATTTTTTGGCAATAGTGTCAACTTAATTACTATTTTAGGAAAATGGTAACTGATATGAGTTTTAATGTAGGGTAGGGCGGGGCTAGTTGTGCATAGAGGTAAGTTGGGCAATCAAAATATCTCAAAAACTATCGACCGCACGCGAAAGCATCAAATAGCGTAAAGAAGGGGTTGCGCGAGGGGAACTCATTGTGCGACCACTAGTGGTGATGCGACGATCGAAAAAAGTATCCGTGCGCATTGTTTATTTTGTGATTAAAAAGTTAAATAATTGCAGGCCGGAAAATTTTATCTGTGATAGTTAAATGTATTCCGTTGTTAATCAGGTAAGTGTTAATCTTAAGTAAATTTATTGCAGTTTTAATATGTATAAAGATTTTGGATATAATTCTAACCGGTTTTTTAATAAATTTACTTTTTTCTTTAAAATTTCAGGTTGGGGTTAGTTGAGCTACAGTTGCCCAACTAACCCCACGGTTTTAAGTATATTTTTTTTTAACGGTTTTAGGTATATTTTTTTTTAGGACACGGACTTTTAACAGTAAGACTACTAGAGTCTCCCCAAGATTTAAAAGAGGTTGCAACCCGAACTTTGTACATGCAACGAGCTGACCTATCTAACTTGTAAATTTTCTCTGGAAATATTTTGACCATACCCAAAGGCTGGACCAAGAAAAGCTGCAATTTTAACAGATACAGAAGGCATTAAAAGAGAAGCAAAATAAAACTGCTTAAATAGTAAAAACACGAAGATGAATTGATCGATATTAAATCCAATAATTAAGCTAAGCTAGGTGCGTTGCTGTTTTATTAACGAGATTTGTTGTTTTGTTACTATAAGATTATAAATATAAAAAGCAAATTGTCAAAATGTATTTTTATTGTGAACGTATCTAACATTCAAGCCATGATTTGACTATACTTTCTAAGTGCTCCACTAGCCCCATACCCTTGCTCAACTTACCTCACCTATGGGGTACGTTGGGCATACTTGACTATCTACATTAAAATAGATGTAGCTTCTAAATTTGACTTATTAGGAAGAAATTACTATGGACACTATTAATAAGGAATAAATTGCTAATCCATCAGTATGCATTATAAGCCATTAAAATTTATTTTTGAGGATCTATAACCTATCAAGTGAAAAATTGTTCAACTAGCCCCGCCCTACCCTACTAGCAG
>JACEGR010011846.1:0-13479 GCA_014170235.1 Listronotus bonariensis | reverse complement strand
TAAAAGAAACGCTTTTATTCTGAAGGTGAATTATTCTGTTATTATCTTAAATTTTATTATAATTCTATTTTTGAGGTATATAATTATGATTCATTATTTGACCTATTTTTATTACTGTAATACAAACTCTTTGTAATGAAAAATTATTTTCTAATTTTTAGTTCTGGTTGCATATAAAAGCGCGTTTCTTTAGTTTTTTTAAACTATTATTTATATCTTTGAAAATTTTAAGAAAACCTGTTATTTTTTTAGGTCAGTATAACCACAGCATTCAGCTATATTTAACTTGCCATTAAGCAAAAATTAGCCGAGTATTCAAAAATATACAGGGTGTCTATAAATGGTGCGGAAAAAATGCACAAAACACAAATTTCTGTGGCCAAAATATAATAAGCTAACCCAACTTACCTTAGTCCCAAAAGTGGATAATTTCAGAGAAACAGGGTTATTATATATACAATCTAAAGGTTTTTTTTTTTTTTTTTTTTTATCTTTGGACAAACCACGAAGGCTAAAAGCCTAAATACTAACGTACCGTGGGTGTCTTAAGTGAGGTAAGAGGGAGTTTGTTGACACGGGACTTAAATACTTGAAGATTTGGGGGGAAGGAAAGACCTCCGCGGGCAGCAGGTTCCACAATCTAGAAACTCTAGGGATAAAAGAACGAACAAAGTGAGAAGTTCGGGGCCTGTCCAGTTGGACCGTATAGGGATGCATACGCGCGGAACCACGAGTTTCTCTGTTGGGAACCGTGAGTGGAGGAACTATACTGGTCAATTCTTCAGAGCAGAAGCCATGGAAGTACCTATAAAAAGCGATAAATCGCCCACAGCCCGACGATGGGCAAGAGAGGGAAGCCTTTCTGTAAGTGAAGGATCATTAATGAGACGAATAGCTCTTCTTTGAATAGAATCAAGAATGCTCAGGGTTGTTGGGGACGCCATGCCCCAGATATGAGAACAATATTCCAAGGGAGGTCGGATTTGGGACACATATAAAGTGTATAAATTAGAAGCGGAAAAATACTTTTTAGCTCGAAAGAGAAATCCAAGCTTTTTGAAGCTGCCGTGGCTATAGATACAATGTGTTTATGCCAGTTAAGGTTACTTTCAAATGTGACGCCCACGAGATTGAAGGTGTCTTTGCTCTGTAGAACTTGGCCGCTCATAAGTAGAGGATGAGTATTTGATGACTCTTTTCGCGACAAGGAACATGACTGTGTTTTGGATGCATTAAAATGAACGAGATTTTTGGCGCCCCAATCCAATATTAAATTAAGATCCTGCGAAAGAGATATCTGCATCGCTCTGCGTTTATTTTCCAAGTCAGGTTTAGTGATGGGTTTAGGGACCTGAAAGCTGGAGTGAAGGGTACTATCGTCGGCGAAACTATGAATGGAATTAGTTGTGGACGAGAGAAGGTCGTTGATGTGAAGAAGAAACAATGTTGGTGCCAGAACTGAGCCCTGAGGGACTCCAGCATTTACTTGGTGAAAGCTTGAAGAATGGCCGTCCACAATAACTGATATACGTCGATCAGATAGATAACTAGAGAGCCAAGTACAGAGTTTAGTTGAAAGACCATAGGAGGGAAGTTTATTAAGAAGTGCGGCATGCCAGACCTGGTCAAAAGCTTTGGATATATCAAGAGCAACGATCTGGGACTCACCTAGAAACTCATGAGACTTATTCCAACAGTGTGATACGAAGGCAAGAAGATCTGCTGTAGATCTTTTGTGGCGAAATCCATACTGCCTGTCGTGCAAAATTTTGTGTTTTTCTAAGTACTTAAGAATTTGTGAATTAATTAATTTTTCCATTACTTTACAAAGAACTGAGAGAATTGAAATTGGTCTATAGTTAGATGGAAGCGATTTAGATCCTTTCTTGGGAATAGGTTGAACACGTGCAGCCTTCCAGCTCTCCGGAAAGATACCTGTGTCGTAAGAAATTCGAAAGAGCCGAGTTAAGATTGGTGCAAGTTCTGGAGCACATTTTTTTAAAACGATTGCTGGTATGCCGTCCAGCCCAGACGATTTCTTGGTGTTAAGGGAGGAAAGGATACGCTTAATGTGTTTTACTTTAAAAATAATATCGGGCATTTTATGAGGAACTGGGGTAACCGTTGGAATTGGATGATTTACGGGAGGGTCAAGGGTTGAATTGGCAGCAAATTGTTTGGCAAATAGTTCTGCCTTCCCTTTAGCAGTAGAAATAATTTCATCTTCCAAAGTTAGTGGTGGAAAAGAACTGACACAAAAATTCCTACCTATGTTTTTCGCAAAGGACCAGAAGGATTTGCTGCCATTTGAGCAAGAAAGAACTTTGTTTTTGATACGATTGTCGAAGGAGTCTTTGGCTTCAGAAATTGTTTGATTGTAGTAGTTTCTTGCTTCAATTCAGGTGCGTTTACATCTGACATTTAAATTATATTTATATCTAATATAAACTTTTTACCCTGTACATTAGCCAGAATTTCTATCTGACACAAATATCATGCAATAAATGTCAGATGTAAACGTACCTTAAGGGAGTAAATTTACGTTTTCGTATGACCCATAGTCATTAACCGAGAATAGGTATAAATATATATTGAAGTTAGTAAAATTTAAGCAACAAGATTAATAAAATTATGGTTTTCGATAATATAATTTATCAGTTTGTTCCACTGAGTGAAAAAACAATGGTTTACCAATGCAATGAAGAAAATAATATTTGTTTTTTTTTGATAAAAAACTTATTTATAATTAAAACTTTTATGATGGACCAACAGAGGAGCCTTATGAATAACAAATAAGATTTAAGAAACTTCCCTTTATAAACAACTTAACCCACTCAATTGTATCTCTCTTTAAGGACTTTAAACACATAAAAATTGCAAAGTACAATATGTTAAAAAACGATAACCTTTTTTCTAAAGTTAAAGATAAAACTCCTTATTTGTACAGTGCTAATGTTATTTATCAGATTTCTTGCTTGGAGAGTCAGGGCTGTTATATAGGTCAAACATCACAGTGGCTCAAACAGCGAATTACACAGCACAAAAGTGATTGTCGCCTAGGCAAAAAACACATCCGCTGCCGTCGATCACCATTTAAAAACTAATCATAATTTTGATTATGATAATGTTAAAATTTTAGACAACCAAAGTAACTACACTACAAGAGTAGATTAATCCTTAAAATGTGCCACATTAGGAAAAACAAACATTCCGTTAACTACAAATTTGATCCTAGTTAACTTAGTAATAATTATTCTTATATTTTGAATTGCATGTAACTGTCCCACACTGTATACAGAGTGTCCGGGAAAATGTGGGAAATCTCTCGCACACGTATGGAACACATGAAAATAACATGACAAGTTCCTATAAAATTTTTCCGTTTAAGCCCCTCTGCGGAGATATGATCCCCTAAAGGGGGCAGCTAGAAATCGATTTTTCGTGAATAACTTTTAAAGCGCTCTGTATAATTTGATAATTTTTAGTAAGATGCATACCAGTAAAGACTTCTTAAAATAGTGCCCTTGAAACTTTAGTTTGCCAGGGACGGACTAGTTTTCGCACATTATTGATAATATTTTTACACCCTGTATGGTGAAGACACAAAAAATATGTTTTTTGTAGTTTAAACCTTTTGCTAAAAAAGGTACTTTTGTTTGACATCGATAAAATGAGCCGTTTTCGAGTAAAAAATTATTTTAACAATAAGAGTTTATTTTTGTTTAATAATACAATATTTTATTTTCCATGTAATTTGTAATTTTTGATTCAGTATTGAAGTCTTCTCGTAGCAGGTCAGGAATTTGTAGCAAATGTTGTTGTTTACTCGAAAACGGCTCATTTTATCGATGTCAAACAAGAGTACCTTTTTTTAGCAAAAGGTTTAAACTACCCAAAAACATATTTTTTGTGTCTTCACCATACAGGGCGTAAAAAATATTATCAATAATGTGCGAAAACTAGTCCGTCCCTGGCAAACTAAAGAAGCGACATAAGTTTCAAGAGCACTATTTTAAGAGGTCTTTACTAGTATGTATCGTACTAAAATATTATCAAATTATACAGAGCGCTTTAAAAGTTATTCACGAAAAATCGATTTCTAGCTGCCCCTTTGTGGGATCATATCTCCGCAGGGGGGCTTAAACGGAAAAAATTTTATAGGAACTTGTCGTATTATTTTTATCTGTTCTATACGTGTGCGAGAGATTTCCCACATTTTCCCGGACACCCTGTATAGTTGGTTATTATAATGTGTGGAATGTATTTTTTTTTATTTTGTTTAAAAATGGATAAGTATTTACGTTTTGTTTTTATGTTTTTTTATCATTTAGGAATGTATTATTTATATGACAAGATATTTGTTGTTGGTTTTAAGTGTTTTGAAATAACTCGATTTCTGTAAGTAAAGTTTTTTAGCCAGTATGTATGCACTCTTTTTAATGTCTTTTTAAATTTTTTAACTATAGCTTTATTATGTATATTCTTTTTAATGTGTCCTTTTCTTTGTCATTGTTTGTAGTTTACTTCTCCTGAGGAAGCTATTGAGCAATGGCGAAATATAGAGGTATTTAAGAAAAAGAAGTTTCTTTTACATAATCCACAGACCGCAAACCCGATAAATTTCCCCAATAATTTATATATATATAATGAATTTTGGCCTAGTCTACTGAATACACTATATTAAAAAAAAATAAAAAAACTAAAGAAGCTTATTCAAAATAACATTATGTCACACTGGGATACCTTCAGACAAAAAAACCCCGACCTAATCGCTAACTTACAAGACGAACGCAAAGATAAAAATCTTTCTTTAAGAGGACACATGTCAAATTTTGATGTATTACAAACATAGGGTTGATTTTATATAAACCCGCACTGCATTCCAATAACAAAAAGCAGCTTTTAGATTTAACCCCCATTTTTAAGCACCCATTCAATAATCTTTCTTTGACAACCATAGAAATATAATGCCCTTTTGATCGGCTGACAATTCTTCGTGGATTTAATAAAATTAATTTTTTAAGTGACAGAAAATCATAAGGGAATGACAAAAATACCCTTTATTATTTTAAAAAAATTAATGCAAGGTGTTTAGTTAGTACAAATATTTTACGAACGCATTTTTGAGTCTAAAACAAGACTTTTTCCTATTGAAAACTAAAATTAAGCGACTTGGCAACGTTGCAGTTGCAAATTTAGAACATAATAGCTTTGTTCGCGGATCTAGTAATGAACCGATTCTGAACCAGAACCGAACTGGTTTAGAATTGTTTTAAAGCGCATGTCTAGTTATTTATTAGTTCGGAATTTTTCTTTACCGCGAACGATTTTCTATACAGCTGAGGATGTATTCTAACCTAGCCTTTTGGTTAGGATTTTTTATGGTTAAATTCAAACAAAAAGGTAAATTGTTATACTGTCGAAAGCCACTCGAGGGCTCTCGGCGGAAGACGAGGGATTCCCTGCCTCCTCTCGTTTTTAACATAAGTATGTGTGTATTTAACTAAAGATAAAATTCAAACAAGAAATGGTAAAATCTTCTAATATTGTATATATTTTTTAATTAAATCTTTATTTATTTTATTGCATACATACATTCATACGGAATACAATTAAAAATCCTTTGTTTATATACGCTCAGAATCACAAAAATAAAAAAATATTCGACAGGTATATTAACCCGCATAAAAAGTGGCAGAAACTAATAAACTGTAATACGACGGTTTATTTCTGTACCACAAAAACAGAAAACAGCTGACCATGTCGACAATGTGCATGAAATTCCGAATTGAACTTTTAGTTCCAACAAAAATCCCAGGACTGCTAATCAGATTACGAACCGGTAACGAACTGATTCCATTGTAACCCGCGAACACAGAACTGTTACTAAAAATTCAGGATTTTACTAACCGCGAACGCTGCTTTTTCACTGCGCGTGCGAATAGTCCCAGAACCGGTTCAGAATCACACCCGCTAACAAAGCTAATGACATTTTATAATCGAGTTTTGCTTTCTGTTGTTGCAGTTAATATTTTATTTTTTAAAGAATTCTTATGATTTATGAGATAAATGTCATAAAACAATAAGAAAATAGACCACAACTAGTGTTTAAGTGGTTGCCATCATTGATTTCGTTAAAAATTGAGCATTGAAGCAAAATGTGCGAAGTCAGTTTTGGTTTATCTGCCGTTCAAGTCTAAATAACAAAGAACTTGCATCCCTATACAGTTCAATTGGACAGGCCCCGAACTTCCCATTTCGTTCGTTCTTTTATCCCTAGAGTTTCTAGACTGTGGAACCTGCTGCCAGCGGAGGTCTTTCCTTCTCCCCCAAATCTTCAAGTTTTTAAGTTCCGTGTTAACAAACTTCCTCTTACCCTGCTTAAGACATCCACGGTACGTTAGTATTTAGGCTTTCAGCCTTCGTGGATTGTCCAAAGATAAAAAACTTACGCTTTATGGCTACATATAAAGTTTGGCGAAACACTGACTATTATCCTGTTTTGTGTTATTTAGGTTGTCAGACAATGATATTTTTCGTGAAATTTAATAGTTAATCAGGTAATTTATGTAAATATACTTCGCCAAATAAAATCTAGATACCCATTTTTATCAGCTGTTTAACCGAATTGCAACACTGTGCTTCTTAATTTAAATTCCCAATAAACAAATAATGTCCTAAAATGAAACCTCTTTAGGCTACCGCGCTACAGCCACAGCAAGCATGTTGCCCCACCTCTCCCCTACCACCCCAAAATAAAACAAAACAAAAGAATAAAAATGACAAGCACAGTGTGGTTATTTAACACAAACTTTATTATTGTTATTGTAAATTAAATTAACAAAATAAGCAGTCACTAATTATGTTTTTTCTTTTTTTTTAATTATGGGAAAAACTCGTAGTGCCACACGTATGCATCCCTATACGGTCCAACTGGACAGGCCCCGAACTTTTATTCATAGAATTTCGATGTTGTGGAACCTGCTATCCGCGAAGGTCTTTCCTTCCCCTCCAAATCTTCAAGTTTTTAAGTTCCGTGTCAACAAACTTCCTCTTACCTTGCTTAAGACACCCACGGTACGTTAGTATTTAGGCTTTTAGCGTTCGTGGATTGTACGAAGATACAAATAAAATTATACGCAGTTGCTCCCAGTGGCGTAGGGGACTAGGGGGCGAGTGCTCCGTTGTCCCCAAGCTCGGGGGCTTCTCTGACCTAATAAATAAAAATAATAAGAATAGTTAAAGTTCGTTTTAAAATACATAATAAACCAGAATTGTAAGGAGGTGATTTTTTTCTATTTTAAATCATGTAGTTAGGGGCCTCCTTTATTTTTGCCCCAGGGCCTTTGGTTACTTTTTTTATCTTTGGACAATCCACGAAGGCTGAAAGCCTAAATACTAACGTACCGTGGGTGTCTTAAGCAGGGTAAGAGGAAGTTTGTTAACACGGGACTTACAAACTTGAAGATTTGGGGGAAGGAAAGACCTTTGCTGGCAGTAGGTTCCACAGTCTAGAAACTTTAGGGATAAAAGAACGAACGAAATGGGAAGTTCGGGGCCTGTCCAATTGGACCGTATAGGGATACATATGTGCGGCACCACGAGTTTCTCTGTAGGGAGCTGCAAGAGGAGGGACTATACTGGATAATTCGTCGGAGCAGAAGCCGTAAAAGCTTGAAGAGTGGCCATCAACGATGACTGATATACGTCGATTAGAAAGATAACTGGAGAGCCAAGAGCAGAGTTTAGTTGGAAGACCATAGGAGGGAAGTTTATTAAGAAGTGCGGCATGCCAGACTTACTTAACTTGTTAATGTTTTTAGAAGGGTAAAGATTTTTTTAAAGTACGTCATAATTTAAAATATTTTGCTAGGGATCCTCTTCATTTTTACACCAGGGTCCTTGGTTACGTACTACGCCACTAATTGCTCCCCTTTTATTCAAAGGCGAATTTCTCAAAAACTGTTTGTTTTATCACAAATATGCAAGAAACCAGATATTTTGATTTTTCTAAAACCGATTTTTTGATGTGGTTTAATAAAAAAAGCGAAAACTTAAAATTTTTGTGTTTACCCCCTTCAATCCCCCATAAAGTTGGAGTTTTACATATTTTAGGACAAGCAACAAGTACATTGACTAAAGTGATATATGTAGGTATGCAAATTTTAAGAAATTTTAATACAAAATGTAGCCACAGCTCAAAATAATCTATTTTTACGAAATATTACGATTCCACAAAAATAAGTCTATGTCATGTGGCTAAAGTGACCTTGAAGAGTCATATTTAGAAAACATTAGGTTGTCAAAAACATAAACACAAATTATCGGATTTATGCACATTTAAAGGCCTTTATAAAGGCCGTGGGTAATTAATGTGGGTAATGAACGTGGGTAATGGCCGTGGGTTATGAGCCATATTACCTGTTTAATATCACATTATTAACGGATACATTTTTAACAGTCATATTAGATTCAATTTCAATTCTCTCAGTTCTTTGTAAAGTAATGGAAAAATTCATTAATTTACAAATTCTTAAGTATTTAGAAAAACACAAAATTTTCCATGACAGGCAGTATGGATTTCGCCACAAAGATCTACAGCAGACCTTCTTTCCTTCGTATCACACTGCTGGAATACGTCTCTTGAGTTTCCAGGTGAGTCCCAGATCGTTGCTCTTGATATATCCAACGTTTTCACACTTCTTAATAAACTTCCCTCCTATGGTCTTTCAACTAAACTCTGTACGTGACTCTCTAGTTATCTATCTGATCGACGTATATTAGTTATTGTGGACGGTTATTCTTCAACCTTTCACCAAGTAAATGCTAGAGTGCCTCAGGGCTCAGTTCTGGCACCAACATTGTTTCTTCTTCACATCAACGACCTTCTCTCGTCCACAACTAATTCCATTCATAGTTTCGCCGACGATAGTACCCTTCACTCCAGTTTTCAGGTTCCTAAACCCATCACTAAACCTGATTTGGAAAACAAACGCAGAGCGATGCAGATATCTCTTTCGCAGGATCTTAGTTTAATATTGGATTGGGGCGCCAAAAACCTCGTCCATTTTAATGCATCCAAAACACAATCATGTTCCTTGTCGCGAAAAGAGTCACCATATACTCATCCTTTACTTATGAGTGGAAAAGTTTTACAGAGCAAAGACTCCTTTAATCTTGTGGGCGTCACATTTGAAAGTAACCTTAACTGGCATAAACACATTATATCTATAGCCACGGCAGCTTCAAAGAAGCTTGGATTTCTCTCATTAATGATCCTTCACTTACAGAAAGGCTTCCCTCTCTTGCCCATCGTCGGGCTGTAGGGGTTTTATTTATACTATTTTTATTTTACGTTAGTATTTAGGCTTTTAGCCTTCGTAGGTATGTCCAAAGATAAAAAAAGGAAAAATTACTTACATAACACCAAACTAAAAAATTAAACAGATGTCACTGTAAAAACTATTTATATAGCAATATTTACCAATACTTTATGCTGCTTACCACATATCTGGAAAATACATAAATGCAAAAGAAAGGTATCATTCCATTAAATTTTTCAATGCTTTCTATAATTTTATTATAATTTAGTACCTGGAATTAAAATACCTACAAGTTCGACTAACCGCCTCGTGTTTAAATAAATGTTTAGTAAATGATTTTATACCGCTAGCGATGTATAAAGTAAATGCCTTAATCCCCTAATTAAAATATTTTCTCTTTATTTAAACATTTTATTTATACTGAACACTAGAGTGGGCAAAAAAGTCGACTACTTTTATTTTGAGTTCAGACAATAACAAAAATGGTTCCTAGGCACCTCGAAAAAATGCTCGGCAACCATAAGATCTTAAAATCTAAGTCATTCCAGTTTTACATATTTTTCTCAGTCTCAAACAAACAAAAAATATCTTTTCCTACGACCACTTGTGAAAATAGCAAATAGCACACTGATTTCATGCATAGAAAATGCGTTATATCACACTAGTGTTGCAAAGTACTTTACAGCACTAGTGTTGCAAAGTACTACAACACTGGTGTGATACATATTATGATGTCATTCTAAAAACTGCTATTGGTTTTGCAAGTGACATATTTATTGTAGTGACAGGAAAAAAAACTTTTGTTATCTTAAACAGTGAGAGCCCAAATTAGCGAAAATCATCTTATTTTATATTTATTAAAATTATTATCCACAAAAAACAACTTTCACTGACTGGCACAGTGTTGTCAGGTAAGTCAAATTAAAAATCTCCCTTCTACCTTTGAGCACGTACTTTATAGAGGCAGCCTTGCCCTTGACCGTTCGACCTAAAGCGCCAGAGAAAAAAAAGCCTATAGATCAAATTCCTTCCTCCTCTTTCTTCGTGTACTCAAACAACTAGTTAAATCTTTTTTTTTTAATCCCTAATTAAACCTAAGGCTAATACACACTTTATGAATCCACTTTCTTTTATCCATTCATAAATAGAATCAGACCCTTCCGACGTTGACAAATGCTTTCCATATTTTGCATGGTAACTGACGTTTGGTAGTCGTTTTTTCCTTACCTTTAGGACTTTAGGTTATGCATTTACAATTTTCATATTTTTATATATTTTTCTTAAAAATATGAGGAAAAACTGTTATTTTTACTTAATTTTATATGTGATGTTCAGTTTCATTAACTCGTTTTACCAATTTTACCCCACCCAGCACCCCTTTTCACTCCCCGGTCCCGTAAGTTTATTTACTGATATTTTTAAAAAACGGAATATTTTGGATATGCACCACTTACGTTTTATTTAGAAGAGTGTCTAAAATATGTAAGAATCGATAATTTTTAAAAAACACTTATAATAGCAGAAAACCGTATTAAACTATTAGCGTTATTACCTAACAAAACCATACAATTTTTATTAAGTGAGGGCCTTTTTAAATTCCAAAATGATAAAAGTTATATAATGCTTCTAGGTAGGTGATTTTCGATGTAAAAATATTGTCAAAACAGTATAATATAGCAGTGAGGAAAAGTATATATCACACTAGTGTTGCAAAGTAAATATCACCCTAGTGTTGCAAAGTTCTCAATTGTTTTTTATTTTTTCTGAACAGACAAACTTTAATTTATTTATTTTTTAGTGAATAATTTGTGGTCGTAGGAAAAATAGTGTACAGTACTCGTGTGAAAATGACTTTCTTACACTCGTGGGTTTGTCGCACTCGGCTAACGCCTCTTGCTACAATATTCCCACTCGTATGAAATTAGTAATTTTCCACACTTGTAATGTAATATACTATTTCCTACGACCACATGTGAAAATAGTAAATAGCACACTGTTTTCATGCATAGAAAATGTCTTATATCACACTAGTGTTGCAAAGTACTTTACAGCACTAGTGTTGCAAAGTATAATATAAAGCTGTCATCGCTGTCATTGTTATTTCAAATAAATTTGGAGTAATCAGGCTGTTAATGGGATTTACATTGAAAAGCAATGCAATATTTTTTTAATGAGGACCTTTTTAATTTTAAAATGATGAAAAGCTACTAGGTAGGTGATTTTTGATATAAAAATATTGTTAAACAGTATAATATATTGCAGTAAGGAAAAGTATATATCACCCTAGTGATGCAAATGTTTTCTTATTTTTTCCGTGAAGACAAACAACTTTTATTGTTTTTTGGTAAATAACTTGTGGTCGTAGGAAAAATAGTGTACATTACTTGTGTGAAAATCACTTTCTTACACTCGTGGGTTTGTCGCACTCGGCTGACGCATCGTGCAACAATATTCCCACTCGTGTGAAATAAGTCATTTTCCACCCTTGTAATGTAATATACTATACCATTCGTTAATTATAAAGCAAACGTCAAAATATTTTTTGTAGAAAATTTAACGTTCTATAAAAAAATAAATCCAACCAATAAATAGATATTTAAGATCAAAGATTAAAGAATTAAAAACAGAAGAAAACATTGTATTTTTTTTTAATTTTGTAAGTTACTAAAAAATAATAATTTATTGTATGGTTCAATTGAATTAAAGGGTTTTTTGCAAAAACAACCAATGTCATTTCTTATAGGGAACCAATGTCAACTTTTCTTTTCTTATTTACAAAAAAACTTATGCTTAGAGAGCTATCAAATACAGGGTGATTCAAAAATCGATCACGAAACTTAAAGGGGTGATTCTTCTTGACAAAATAAGGGTAGAGCTTCATATATTTTTTTCAAAATGTCATTCGTTTTCGAGTTACAAGCCGTGAAAGTTCAATTTTTATTTTGGATTTTTCGCCATATTGCATTTATTTTTTAACCAATCCAGTTGATATTCGGCACACAAATCGAGCTTTGCAGATTCTAAAATTTTAAGATAAAAGTACTTTTTTTAATACCGCCAGAGGGCACTTTACCTAAAACTTAAAATTTTCTTACATCGTAACTTTTTATTTTGACAGATATCGCAAAGCTGGGGCGCCATTTTATAGACAATCAAAAACTTAAAAAATAAGGTACTCTTTATTAAAGTCGATAAACCTCACCGTTTAGGCACCAATAGACATCAAAGTTTTCATCAATTTCAATCAAATTACCTACATATATACAGGGTGTCCAGTAACTCAACCGACAAACTTTACGGGGCTATTCTTCAACAAAAATAAGAAAAAAACTTCATATAAACATATGTCCTAAACGTCTTAGTTTATGAACTACGGTGTGTTAAATATTAAAAAAAACTTTGCGATATCTGTCAAAATAAAAAAGTTTTGATGTAAATAAATTTTAAGTTTTAGATAAAGTGCCCTCTGGCGGTATTTAAAAAGTACTTTGGTCTTGTTGGGAGAAAAATATGTAAAACTATAAGGAGGCGGATCTTTTTATTAAAACTAAGAGCTCATCGTTGTCGAGCATTCCCTGAGGTACCTTAGAACCAATTTATTATATAAAAAATAATAATAATGGTTACATTTACATGTACAGAGTGTCCGAATTTCGTTGCAATTGCAGGATATCTTAATTATTATGAGAGAAAGGGACTTGCGGTTTTCGCGAAGTGTTGCTACTTTTTAATGAAACGAAAGTTGACACCATTTTTAAACGCTCTCGTATTTTAATTTTCTTGTTGTTCTAAACCCTAAATTGTCCTAAAAATATTTTGTAACACCCTGTATAACCCTTTGTTTCAAGAATTGAAACTCGGTCGCCTGCTTGCCAGCTGGCATAATATAATAAAATTAGATTATTTTGATGGTCTAGTTCATAAATGCGTTCATAGATGCGAAAATCTCTCTTTGTTTGACCTCCGGACAGTGCGGACGTACGTCGAGGACTACAAAGTTCTTCCCGGAGTGGCGGTTAGAGGTGCCGTACGGATGTTTTTACCTTCGGGGATCAAGGAAGATTCACGCTAAATTGACGGCATCTTTCTTCTGGATCTAAGCGCTGTGAGCGAAGATTCCTATAACCTGAAGGTATCCTGTTTGGCGGTGAACACG
>JACEGR010011845.1:0-13481 GCA_014170235.1 Listronotus bonariensis | reverse complement strand
GGGCTGGCAAAAACCGGAAAAAAACAAAACCGGTTAACCGAATATTTAAAAACCGGTATTAAAAACCGGTATTAAATCCGGTATTAAAACCGTAAAACCGAATCCGGTTTTTTAAAACCGAAAAACCAAAAACGGTTTTCAAAACCGATACACCGAAATCGGTTTTAAAACCGAAAACAGTTCTCAAAACTGAAAAAGGCTTTTCTAAACGTAAACGACTGGTTTATATATGACTATTTTCAACCAGCATATTTAAAAATGTTTAATAATGTTAAAAAATATATTTTAATAAAAATAAATATTTTTTGTACTATATTAAAAAATGGGTTCATAAAATTTATTTTGTTACATATCTTTTAAAATTGAAATCGAATTTAAAAAAGTTTTTATGAAAGTTGCTCATTTTTGTATGTAGATTAAGATTCTAAATAAAAAAATTGTAATTCCCTTTTGAAAAAACAAAGTTAATATGAATATGACCTTAAAATTTTAGTCAAGGTCACAGAACTAATAAAACCATTAAATTGGCCCCTTTATTTTAAACAATTCTTACTAGAAACGTTTTCTTCTAAAATGCGCCGTCTTCTGGTTATTTGCCTGTCTACGGTTAACCACCCAGTATAATCTGTCAAGCAATATCCGATTTTACAAAATGAATGGTTTTACTTTTTTAGATATAAACCGCAATCAACCAAAAACCTATTAATTGATATTCGAAGAACCGCTTTTCGATTTTGGTCCGATTATCAAAAACCGGAATTCGAAAACCGATTATCCGAAAAACCGGTATTTAAAAACCGCTTTTTAAAACCGGTTAACCGATATTCGAAAACCGATTTTTCAAAACCGGTTTTCGAATACCGGTTTTCGATTTTTGGCCAAAACCGCGGTTATCCGAAAACCGGTTTCGGTTGCCAGCCGTAATAGTAACTACTATTTTGTTTTACTTTTTTGACGAATGGGAGTTTGACACTACGAGCCGCCAGGCATGTGTTGCATAATATATTTTGTCTACAACCGTATTAGTTTTATACTTTCAATTTCTGAGTCATTAAAATTTATGGTAATTTAAAATTTTCGATAATTGTTATTAGGTTTATTAGCAAACTGTCAATTTTTAAATTACGTGACACATGAACTAAAAAAAAGAAAAAATCGGTTGTCTGCAAAGTCGGTTTACTGACGATAGTTGAACGTGAAAACGTTATAAGAAAATGCTGATGTAAAGGTTGCATTTTCAAAAGAAAATTTTAATTTTGTTTGTTTGATAGATATTTTGCCTTTTTGCCTATTTTTACCTTTTTCTAAACCGTAAAGATTTTGTATATTATTTTATACATATAAACCTTCCTCTTAAATTACTCTATCTATTTAAAAAAATGCATCAAAATCCGTTGAATAGTAATAAGAAACTTAATAAAAAATTGGTACTCCCTGTATATTTTTGTGTTTTTTAAGAATTTTTAAAATTACTTTTTTTTACTCGTCCTGTATGGCAATTCTATATTTTTTTATAAACCATAGATACCTGTGCACAATTCCTATAAACATTTTTTTCAATTGCAATAGTAACATCAATATTGAATTTTAAATGAAAACTATTTTTCAAACACTTTGTATATGTTATTTTTGGATATTAATATTATTAGTATAACCTACAATCGCTGCACTAGCGGACCGATGCTATTTATTTTATTGATGAAAGCACGAATACTCGACAATGTATCACTGAACATACAGGGTGTTCGAAAAATGCACGGCCAAATTTTAGATGATTCCTCATTGAAAAATATGAAAAAAGTTCCTATAAACATGGGTCCGAAAATGCATACTTTCCAAGATACAGGGTGTTAAACTTTTTAAATAAAATAGGTTTTTGTAATTATCTTGAATACCCTGTAACCGATTTTTTTAAATTTTTCAATGTTATTTCTAGTAATAAGGGCCAAAGTTAGGCATAATTAAATTAAAATTATTAAGTCCAGTGGCGTGTCACGGGACATCTTATCGAAAATAATTGTAAAAAATGTACGCCACTGACTTTTTGTAACTTTTTATTTTTTTTAGAATAAGCAACTGAAAATACAACTTTTTATTTCTTGAAATTTTTTTGTATCTTGCTTCGTTTTCGAGAAAAAAATAAAAACAACTTTATTGCATGTTTCTTGGGACGGAATTTTTGAATTTTGACGATTTACTGAGCAAAAACAGTTAAAGATAGAGCAAAATTAATTTTACTTTCCTATCTTAACTTTTTAAGGACTATCTAATGACATTAAAAAGTGAAGGTCAACTGAAGATTAAAGAAGGTGAATGTTGAACCTAAATGTTGGACACCCTGTATCTTGGAAAGTATGCATTTTCGGACCCATGTTTATAGGAACTTTTTTCATATTTTTCAATGAGGAATCACCTCCTAAAATTTGGCCGTGTATTTTTCGAACACCCTGTATATTTAATATCGATAGAATCATTAACTTTATCGCCGCAATTATCGTTGCTATAAAAAAAAATGATACCACATTCGCACGCTCACTTAAGTAGAAGAGAAACGGATGTCGAACGACGCGGAGATTGTGCCTCTTTGTCGCTAGTTCCGCGCTCTCGCTTGCACTTCAAGCCTTAAATGGAACGCGCGAGGTAACGGCACATGAGTCATGTTGTTTTGTGCATGCAGCCGACTTCATTATATTATAAGACGTTGTAACGTCAAAAATATTGACAGGATTTATGATAACTTGTACTTTTGGTTTGGTTAATGTCGCTTTAACTACTACATTACATATATTTATCTGTACTAATATCATAAAGAGGTAAAGATTGAAACTTTGTTTGTTTGTTTGTTTGCTACACTATTCAGGAGTGTTATAGGGTATATTTCATTATGATTAAACAAAAGTTTAGATATTAACGCCCAACGATGCGGGCACAGGTCAGCTATCTTGGATTAACAATAACTTTGTAAACTAACTTAATAAATAAGATTAAACAAAAGTTTAAAAAAAATACCGACATATGAATATTCACTTTTTTAAGGAGCAAAGAAAAGGTCCTTACCGATAAAAACCTTTAATTCCTAACTCCCCAATTAATTTTAACAAGCAAAAAAAGGTCATCACCTATACAATTCCTTACTTAAAAATAAAGTTTTCCAAATAATCTACTGTAAGATTCGTAAGCCATTTTTTAGGGATGGCCCAGATAACCCCTGCCCCCTCCCTAGCATCGCCCCTGGTCGTGGGCTACCCAGGTTTGATTCTCTGCGGTTGTAGATTTCTTTTTTTTATAAAAATAGATAAGCATAAAAACGCAACGAATTTTACTTATTTTTAGTGGATTTTTTCTTCGATATTCAGTTATACGTAGGGTGTTCGAAAAGTTTTGAGATATACGTACATTTATTTGATTTTTCAAAATAATTTTCACCACATTTAATACACTTTTCCCTTCTAACAAACCAGTCACTGAAAATAGCTTTCCACTTTTCATTTGAAATTTCAGCTCATATTTTATCCCAGGCCTCCAGTAGCGCGTCTTCAGTTTTAAACTTTTGTCCTTTCAGTTGGCTCTTGACAAAGGAAACAACCCAAAGTCACACGGCGCCAAGTCGTGTTTATAAGGCGGATGTTCCAAAAGTCTCAAGCCTGCATCTGTCAAAAATTGACTGGTAAGTTCAGCTCGATGAGGTGGGGCATTGTCATGATGAAGGTACCAGCTAGCGAGTTGCGAGTTTGGGCGAATCACTCTTAACTTTTCTATAAGTTTTGAAAGGCATACTGTCGTTTTCCAGACAGACAACACGTTCAATTATTCCTCTTGAACCAAAGAAAACAACTATCATTATTTTTTTACAGATCTTGATTTGCAAACTTCGGTCGAAGTTTCTTCACCTTCGAAAACCCATATCTTATTCTGTTGTTTAGTTGGGACGTCGTTATAATAAAGATAAGTTTCATCTTCCGTGACGATCGACACTATGTCTTTAGATTTACCCTCCTGGAATTTGGACATCACTTTTACACCAATTCACTCTTTGTGTCTGCTGCTCGGGAGTTAACTTGTGTGGAACCCAAAGAGTACAAATTTTTTCTAAAGCCCAAGTGCTCATGTATGATCGTGTGTAATTTTGCTAAACTAATGTTCAATGTCTCTTCTAACTGTCGATAGTTAATTCGTCGGTTTGTTTCTATAGCTTTTTAAGCAGCAGATATGTTTTCTGGGGTAACTACTTCACACGGTCGACCTGAGCGTGAGGCGTCTTCAAGCGAAAACGAGCCCCGCTGAAATTGTTTGTACCATCTGTATATGGTCGCACGAGATGGACAGTCATCACCAAGTATGGGCCTTATTTCTTCTAAACACTGTTCTTGAGATAACCCACGTTGAAAAGTTGTATTTCAAAATTACACGACAGTCGATAGTCGTCCACGACGCCATTGCGCTAAAATCGCTGGACACGAACTGGCGCAAAACTGATAGGTTTACTAATAACTATGTAGGACTACGACATGTCATGACATGTACAAACAAAATACATAAATGTTACTTTCCTGCACCGTTTAGTTACAAAGTATCTCAAAACTTTCTGAATACCCTACGTATTAATATTACTAAATAAAGAGGTAAAGTTTGTAACATTGATTGAGGTTTTGTAGGGGGTAATTTTCGAAAATTAATACATTTCTTTATAATATTATTTTGTTAGTGGATTATCGTTACCTAATTTATGAAAATGTAACATTTCCTATAGAAAATTTATTTACTATTTGATTAAACACCAAAAACATGTTTACCGGAAAATCATGCTAATTTTTGGTTTGCGTGGAAAATAATTTCCACTGAACTGGAAATGGCTTTTCAATGCGTGGGTGTTGAGAAATGTGCATTACAAATAATCCACAAACCTAAAAAGCTGGACTCGTAATAAAATATACTACGTAAATGTATAACAGATTTGTTCAACAGACTATGCTACTTGTTGTACAACAGGTTGTATAGACAGTGTTATAGACAATCGGTCCACCATTGTAGACTTTTGTCCACAGACACATCCAATCCTGAGCATCAATCAGTCGTAAGGATTTGCAGTACAATCTTATTGTCATTTAAGTTTTTTTTTTTTATCTTTGGACAAACCACGAAGGCTAAAAGCCTAAATACTAACGTACCGTGGGTGTCTTAAGCGAGGTAGAGAGGGAGTTTGTTGACACGGGACTTAAATACTTGAAAGATTTGGGGGAAGGAAAGACCTCCGCAGGCAGCAGGTTCCAGAACCTAGAAACTCTAGGGATAAAAGAACGAACAAAGTGGGAAGTTCGGGGCCTGTCCAGTTGGACCGTATAGGGATGCATACGCGCGGAACCACGAGTTTCTCTGTTGAGAACCGTAAGTGGAGGAACTATACTGGACAATTCTTCAGAGCAGAAGCCATGGAAGTACCTATAGTAGGAAACAAATACAATTTTATTTCTACAGGGTGTTTTCTAACTACGGTAGGAAATTTAAGAGGATGATTTCTGATGTCTTTCTACAAAAAAAAGGTTTCTTTATTTATATGACCGGCTGTATTTCTGAATTACGGGACGTTAAAGTTTTAAAAAAAAGTCGGTATTTTTAAATATCTCAAAAATGCTTTAACCAATTTGAATAAAATTTGGTACAACTATCTATTGTAATAAGCCTTTTTATAACTTCAGTACTGCTTTGATATTTATTGCACAGAGAATATTATAAACCCTAAGAACTAACCAGAATTAACCTAAAAATTAAGATGAAGATCTCAGATTTTGGGTTACAAAAAATATTTGTAACAGAAACAAATTTGAGAATAACCTAACTGGCATAAACACATTGTATCTATAGCCACAGCAGCTTCAAAAAGCTTTAATTTCTCTTTCGATCCAAAAACTATTTTTCTCCTTCCAATTTATACACTTTTATGTGTTCCAAATCTTAGCCCCTATGAAATATTGTTCTCATATCTGTGGCATGGCTTTCCCCATTCTTGATTCCATTCAAAGCATCATATACTTACAGAAGAGCTTCCTTTTCTCGAGTTTTATCACTTTTTATAGGTACTTTTATGACTTCTGCTCTAAAGAATTGTCCAGTATAATTCCCCCACTTGCGATTCTCAACAGAGAATCTCGTGGAGCCGCAAATATGCATCTCTATACGGCTAACTGGACAGACCCCGAGCTTCCCATTTTGTTCGTTCTTTTACCCCTAGAGTTTCTAGAATGTGGAACCTGCTGCTCGCGGAGGTCTTTCCTTTTCCTTTAAATCTTCAAGTCGTGTTAACAACCTTTCTCTTACCTTGCTTAAGACACCCACGGTACGTTAGTATATAAGCTTTTAGTTTTTTGAGAATTCTCCAAAGATAAAAAAATAAAAATTTACTTAATAAACTTTTTGAGCACAACATGTAAAAGTTTGATGGAAAAATAAATATCGATTCTTTCTACTACAGAAATAATTGTTGGTAACACCATTAGACGGAGTTGACCTGGATAGTTAATGGTATTTCGATATAATTGTAAAGTCAGGTCGCGATTTAAGCTATTATACAGGGTAGTACAAGTTTAGTACAATTTTATGTACCGGGTGATCTACTATTTCTCCGTTGCTACAAAATATAGCGTTTAAAATATGTGATGGACTTGTTATTCAACCAGATAAAAAATATCACTTCCGGTTTCACCATTTTAAATAGAGCCAATATACAGGGTGTCCCACAAGAAACTGGTGCGATCGATTTCTCAAAAAGTAGGCCTTAAAATTTTTCAAAATTTGATAACAATGTTAAGGCATTAAGGTGTTGAGTATTGAGTATTGAAAGGCAATGGCGGACATACAACTAAAATATTTTGACTGTTCCAACACTTCCGGATATACCGAAGATAATGCCCACTTCCCCTGTTAAAATGGAACACCCTATACTTTATATATTAATTATTTTTTAGATTCCGCATAGAAATTTAAAAATATTTTATGTATAATGTCCCATAGCTAAGTCTCATCATTTTTAACTTTTTAGAAATTTTATTGCAAAAATAACGTTTGCAAGACATTACATTATGATAAACTGTTCTTAAACAAAAGCCTTTGAAAGGAATTTTAAATAAACATTTAAACTAAAAATGTGTAAAAATAGATTTTACTAAAAAGCACAAAAGATAGGTATATGCAACCTATACACCATTTGAAAGAGTATTTTATTTGTCATCATTGTGTTCCATTTAAAATAGGAGAGATATGGCTATTTGATTTTCTGAAAAATTGAAATTATTTTTTGATCACCCTGTACAATATTTGATCTTGGTTTGACCTACGTATGATATGGCAGACTTTTTCTAATCTAGCTACACATTTTAAAGTTTAAAGTGTTAAAAGTGTTAAAATAAAATCAATTTAATTTCACCTCTGCATTTTTCAAAAAAAATCAAATATCCACAACAACGTATAAAATTAGACAATTACTACTATAAACAAACTTGAGATATTTTTAAAGTAGAATCTAAAATTGTCATAAAATATAGGGTGTTCCATTTAAAAAAATATAACTTTAATACGTCACACTTTCTTTGAGACAGCCTGTATAGACTAAAATAATTTTATACTGTGGTCCTATCTGACCTGTATATGTTCCAGTATTTCCTTTTTTAAAAACCCCATGGTTATCCAGCTACAGATCGTGTCGAATATGGTGGGCCACCCTGTATATTTTTTTCTAGGCATGAACCAAACATATGATTTTTCTTATGGAACACCCAGTATATTTCTTATTTATTAAAGAATAGAAGAAAAGAGCTTTTTAAAAATATATAATACCTAATAGTTTTTTTTTTTAATTTTTTAAACCCTAAATTGATGTTTTTAGTTTTAAATAGTATATTAAACAACAAGGTTTGAAAACGACTCTTTGCACACGGGCGAGACAAATTGATGGACCGAGACGAAGTCGAGGAGTCTCAAGCGAGTGTGCAAAGAGGTTTTCTAACGAGTTTTACGATACTTTTTATACGACTGCAAATAAAAAAAAACATTTTTGTGTAAATTTTTATTTTAAAAACAAACGCAAAACAAAAGTAATGAAAACAAGAAACTACAGACTATAATTTAGCAAACAGGAAACTTCATAACTATTTTAAAATATTAATTGTAATGTTTACTTCTGCAGGAATCGTCGCATTGTTGATCGACTTTTTAACGATGGAGACAACATTTTCTGGCACCTTGCTTATACAGTTCTCTGTCGTCGGCATATTGCAGTTTTCTTGCGGCACTTCATTACTCAATTGCTGTTGTGGCTGTGCCGCAACAGACGACATAGAGGAAGAGATCCTCTCTGAAACATCCATTTTATTACTAAGCGAGTCATCTATATAACTTTCCGGCGACTGAGCTGGATTTCCATCCACCATGGCGCTTCAGAGCCAGCAAATCTGATCCAGAATTCACCAATATTGTGGCTGACGACCGCCTAAAGCAATGCCCGGTATAGGCTTCTGGGTTTCCAACATCAAAAATTTGGCGATGTCTTTGCCATACCGCCAATTTTGTTAATTCCAATGTTTTGAGCGAGTGCATTTTCCATTTTGATAATTAAGAAAAAAACGATCTGTTTGCAGGAGTGGAGGTCGAAGGGCAGAATACTTTTTAAGATGGTGTAGAGACTTCCTGACACTGTAAATGATCTCGGCATCTTCGTTTTGGTATTCTCTAGTTTAATTAACATTTGCGCTGCCAAAATCCGTCATATTTTCTTTTTAAGGAAGCACAATTCTTCTCTTCGGCATGCCCCAGAAAGTCCGACTGCCACCACTGCCTGAAACAAGAAAAATACCGATCAGTCTTTAGTTTTATTCATTTTAAGTAAGTATTGCTTTATGAAACTAGCACTATTTAAAAACAGAATTGGGTAACCCCTGCCTACTAAACCTTCTCACTATAAAAATGACACCATAAAATAAATAAAATAACTGTGATGCCACACCTTGATTAGCAAATATTTCTCGTCTGAAGCGTTCTTTAGGAAGCGGCAAAAATCATTCTCGCTAAGAATTTTGGACTTCTTTGGCACATAGTTTTCTGATTTTCTTTTATTAGAGGTCTACAACTTCTGGTATTTCCCAATATCCGTATTTTGGTTTGCCCTCAGGGTTGATTTTTAGCATGGAAAAGGTGCTCCATAATGTTGAAGACTTGTATTTGTTCGACAGCTCTTCAAAGTACACCAACATAACATTTTCGGAAAACGTTTGTACGTTATTTGCTTTGTCTCCACTTCGCTAAATCGATGTAACTCGGCTTCATATCGATCTCTTGACTTTGTTGGAAGTAGGTTTGACGAGATTAAACTCGCTTTTTTAGAATTTCTTCAGAATCGGACATTTTTCTTGAAATCAAAATTTTTTTGTATCTAAATTGGTATCTAATCAACAAAACAAGAAAACTATGACGGTTGCTATGGAATAAAGCTTACTTTGAGTTTTCTATATTTTTGACATAACAATAAAAAACCATAATAAATCATATTGAAAGACAGAACCGTGTGCAAAAAAAACATATTTTCCTTGCACACATTGTGCGCAAAATACAATTTTCAAAGCTTGTTTAGCGTGTACAGAAACCCCATTTTCTAAAGCAGTCGTATAAAAATTAAATTTCGCATAGTGGGCAATGATATAGACTCTATAGCCAAAAAAAAGTTAGCCTTCAGTTCATAACTTGTTTACATTTTACGGCAAAATCTAGGTTTTATTTTTTTATATATTAACACCTCCATTTACCCCCTGGTCTTGCAGGTTTGTTCACTTATTAATTAATTAAAAACTGAATATTTTAGATCTGGCGCCACTGTGTTTATACTCAAAACGGTGTTGAAATTTAGTATGTATTCATAATTTTTAGAAAAATTTTTGTTTTAAAAACAACCACACCACTGGATTCTATGTAAAAATATATACTAATATCAGTTTATACTTTTGTTGTAAGTTACAAGACAACTGAAATACGAGGGGATCCAAAAATGGAAAAACATGAATTCCGCCCTGTTTGTGTAAAACTAAGAGGACCATGAAAAATCTTTTAGTGACATCTATTGTTTCATCAAAGAGTGGCAAACAGTCTGCGAAAACCGCAAAGTCTCTCATCTGTAATAGTAAACAAGATACCCTGCAATTGCTACGAAATCCAGACACTCTGTACAGGCAAAGAATACCCAATCCATAGAACCCCACAAGTGAGATTTCAGCGTACCCTAAAAATTTTTAGTACCTACCGCGACCAACAGATGGCGAAAGTAGTACAATGTCGCTTTGCTAATACGATTACCATCAGAAATTGATAGCAGTCGCTGACGAGCAGTCGGCCCGATCAGTTAGAGTGAGGATATACGCAAAATTTAATAAAAATAAAATCCCCGATAAATGGCAGTATCCATAAGATTATTAAATTTATGATTTCAGAATAGGATATATCGATGCGTTTTTGACAAAACATCGTAAGCGACATTCGTCAGTTTTACGGGAAACGTTTTTTTTCATTGGCTTTATTTCAGATGAAGATATGTTTCTATATTGGTTCGGCGGTTCATTTAATTAATGGTAGTTATTTGGGTACACGCCAAAAAATAAATTAATAAGTACCAAAAAACAAAAAAAAAATAAAGCAAGTAAATAGAGAACTAAAAATTGACGTTTTGGTGGCAAAGTCTGCCACCGTTGTCAAGACAAATTAAATAAAAATAAAAAATTTAAAAATTAACTATTATTTAGGTTTAGAATTTTAAAATTTTTAGCTTTTTTTAGGAGATTCTGAAAATTTTGACATTAAATGTTAACTATATTTGTTTTGTAATTCAAATTAGGAAGAAATCTAAAATAAAAACATTCAGATCTCGGTTTTTCTATAAAAATAACGCGATGGAAAGAAAAAATCGTTTCCCGTAAAATTGGCGAATGTCGCTTACGATGTTTTGTAAAAACGCATCGATATATCCTATTCTGAAATAATAAATTTAATAATCTTATGGATACTGGGTCCATTTATCGGGGATTTTATTTTTATTAAATTTTGCGTATATCCTCACTCTAACTGATCGGGCCGACTACTCGTCAGCGACTGCTATCAATTTCTGATGGTAATCGTATTAGCAAAGCGACATCGTACTACTTTCGCCATCTGTTGGTCGCGGTAGAGTACTAAACATTTTTAGGGTACGCTGAAATCTTACTTGTGGGGTTCTATGGATTGGTATTCTTTGGTACAGGAACCGCAAAAAAATCGGTTGTCTGCAAAGTCGGTTTACTGACGATAGTTGAACGTGACAACGTCATAAGAAAATACTGATAAAATGGTTTGCATTAAAAAAATTAAACAATTTACACCACATTCACTTTTCACTGCACTTCCTACTTGACGGAAACATGTAAATGTATTATTTTATAGCAGGCAGGACCGCTCAAGGAGGAGAGAAACAGATGTCGGACGCTGCCAGAACGCGGAGGCCGATTGTGCCCTTTCCGCGCTCTCGCTTGCACTTCAAGCTTTGATGGAAACGCCTATGCACGAGTCATGTTTTTGTGCGTGCAGCCGGCTCCATCAAATTATAAGACGTTATCACGCCAAAAAAATGTAAAAATAGACCAAGGAAAACCACATTTATTTTTAATATTTCAGCAAAGTGTTAGGGTCTAAAATATACCCAACTCTTTTATATTTTACCTCTTTGTTTAAGGTCCAAATATTTAGTTAGAGGAAGAGAATAGGATACAGAGTGTTTATGTGGCTGATAATCAAAGGATTCGCAACGAAAGATGTGGGAACATACAACTGTGTCTCTACAAATTCTCTGGGAAGAGCCGAAGGAACACTACGACTCTATGGTAAGTAAACAATGTACAAGTTCGCCAGCTGTTTACTAAAGGAAGCGGATTGCTGAGATCGGACACGTTAATATACCTACGTGCTGTCGATGGCTGTAAACTGTTATCCCGAGCCGCACGCAGAAGGGAGAATTCTTTTTAAAATAGTTGTGGCCGAAAAAAATTCCCGGAATAATTTAAGCACGTGTGGTATTCGGTAGAAAATTTCACAACAAGTTTGTTTTAAATAATATTTTTTTAAACCCTAATATTTGTAACTTTGACACGACCTTTAAAATTTTATCATAAAATAAATATTTTCAATTTTACCAATTAAAGAGTTGACATATCAAGGGTGCCAAGTGCCAAAAACAAAAGCAGGGGGTTATTTTGAAAAAACTTTATAATTTTCACATTTTAAAGCTACAGGTCAACAAAATCTAAACACAAGATGTATTCTGTGGCCAGTCAAAGATGAACTACAGGCACATATGGCTCTTTCTCAAGTTATTCTCCTTGGCACATAGCACATTTCTATGGTATAAACTTATTTAAAAAAAAGGCACTTAGCCCCTTTGATATTTTAAGGCCACAATTGTAGTTGCAAATATACCTATGTGATTTTAGAGCTTATCATTATTTATTCTTTAATATTATACTCGTATATACCTTATATTACTACAGTTGGTAAAATACTTCATTTTAATTTTTTAGACCCATATCTTGCTTTCGTGTGCTTTTACATCTGGGTGTTGTCTGTGTCAGCTCAGGGTTCGGGGACGCAAGGAAGGGCACTTCCTCGAGAAAAGTTGGCAAGACTGGGTAAAAATCATAGCTGAAGATCAATCCAGTGGCGTCTAGAATTTGCGCATTTCATTTTGCATTGTTTTGAAGTGATATTTGTTGAAAGATGTAATTCCAAATGTTTTATTTAAAGTAAAATATTTTACAACTTAATAAATAATTGAAAAACTGTTGTGTGAAACGGTTGTTCTACTAATACAATAAACTGTTATTTCTGGCACTGAACAACATGGCCGAAAAATGGGAGAGTGTGACGTCGTAACACGTCAAAGCAATATTGCCGAATGTCGTGACCTTATATAGACCGACTCTTGGGTTGACCTTTGAAAATTAAACTGGTTGATATTTTAATTATAAAGTACCAGTATGCTAAATTTCATAATTGTCTGAACTTTAATTCTTACACCGGTAGTACTCACCTGTAAATACAGTCAAGTTGGTTATCGCGAGGAAAATCCTGACAATACTTATCCTTTATGTAACTCTTGTGACCTTCCGCTTTAAGTTCTGGTAGAATAAAAAATTCGTTTAACCTTGCAGACTAACATTTTAAAAATCATAAAATGCTGATATTTACCAGGTGTTAGCTAAAAACGCACATCGGCTCCAGTCATTCTAATACCCACTATTCCACCGGAAGAGAAGTACAAGAAATCGCCTCTGGTGACTATAACAAAGAAATCTCAGTTTATACAAAGGCTTATAGCCCATTGGACCTCAAGCGACAGTACAGAAATGGATACCTTTGCTTAGAAGGTTACAAAGCGCACAGGTAAATTAAGAATGTACAGGTGGCGCCCCTTCGTTGAC
>JACEGR010011844.1:0-13482 GCA_014170235.1 Listronotus bonariensis | reverse complement strand
CAGAGTGTTATAATGTAGTTAAAAATAATAATAATACAGAGAGAGAAAAGTTTTTATAAACATGAGTCTGGAAATGCACAGTTTTCAAGAAACAGGGTGATAAATTTCAAAAAATATATACAGGGTGTCCGGAAAGATGACGTCAAAAATAATAGGGGTGATAGAGTAAGCCAAAATAATGTTAATACTTCTTATAAAAAAATATTCTATCTCGCTTCGTTGGGGAGATATTGATCCTTAAAGTTAGAATTAAAAAACTTGTTTCAAATATATCTTTTGAACTATTGCCCCAGTACCAATATTATTTGGGCAACTAAATTACTATACTAAAGCTTTTTTAATAGGTAAGCGGCTGTTAAGTAAGTCGGGATTATACAGGGTGAGACGATTTTTTTTTTCATTTTTTGTATGTATTTTTTGACACAGGTAACAAATTTGAGATTTTGCTTTGATCGTTTAATTTCTTTTACTTTTTTCTACAAAAAAGGTATACTTGAATCGATATCTTGGACCGTTTTTCATAAAATCACATTTTAAATCCAAAGATACCAGTATTTTGTAAATAATAAAATGTTTCATATTTTTAAAGCACATAATAAAATGTGGGAAGTGATGTTTTTAAGCCTCTTAAAGCTTTATAATACAGATAAACACTGATTTTTATAATTTTACCATATTTTAATATCATTTTTCACATCACCTTTTCAAACACCCTGTGTATTAATTTTTTATTAATATTTAAAAAAAATATTTATTTCAATCTTTCGACATTTGGCAATAAAATTTGTTGTATTAAGAGGCTAATTTAGCCCTACATAAATTAAAATTATAATGTCCAGTAGCGCCCGGGGCATCTTAGCGAATATTATTGACAAAAAATGTACCTCACTGCCTTTTTGTAATTTTAGTATTTGTTGTTTAATTAAGTGTCTAAAAATACAACTTTTTTATTTTTGTATTTTTTCGTATCTTATTTCGTCATCAAGAAAAAAAAATTAAAACGGTTATATTGCATGCCACTGGACAAAATTATTTTAATAATTTTTTTCTAAAAACAACACAGGTGTCCTGGCAAGCAAAAAAATATTTCTGCATGAAGGTTTAACACTGGCAAGCATCAGTTCTTCTAGAAAATAATTATTGACCTATTTTCTTGGGAAATTTCTCTAAAAAGTTTAAAATTTATCACTCTGTATCTTGAAAACTGTGCATTTCCACTTTCATGATATTAAAAACTTTTTCTGGTATTTTTTAAAAGGAATCACCTATTAAAATATCTCTGTCTATTTTTCGAACAACCTGTATAAAAGGCAATCCCCGTTTTATCTACAGCACCAAGCTTATAGCCTAGCGAGGGATTGTGAACCAATGGCACGCGTACCACAAACGGCACGCACCTTAATATTTCGTGAACGCCAGTGATCACAACATTTATGCAGTACGAAAAAAGTATCAAGTATGTTTAATGCCGGATCAAGCGTTATTATAACGTAAAGACCTTTTTTTTGATTATTTACTAATATTTACTGGCTTTGTCATAATTATACATCGGGAGGGGCGCAAACTAAAGAGAAGAACAAATTTTTCTGCTTAATGACCTTTTTTTACGAAAAACATTTTGTTTCCACATAATTACAAAGTCAAAAGTATTCGTCGCGACGCGACGTCTAGGACCTCATTTTACATTCATGTACAAAAATAGCATGTTAATACGTAAAGGTTCGCCATCCCTGGCCTAGAGCTACATGGTATATACTGCTTTGGGAACTGGTTGTTTTTTTACTCATTTTTTCTGGTTTGGTCATCTCGCCATAAATGCATAAATAGTGTATTTTTTCTTGTTTGATAGCCTTAAGTTGAGATAGAATTCTTAAGTGGACTTATAATGTGTGTACCTATCAGTATTGGGTTTAATCAAGGAATAAAAAAAAATAACGAACCGAAACTAACCATGACGGTTCCACATATACTCAATTAAAATAATAGAATTATTTTATTGCTATAAGACTCATACTAATTTAAAAGTCTTTACAAATGGATTTTATTTATATTCGCATTTGGCTAATACTCATTACAGCGCCGTGTAAACTTAGAATAAATATGACTGTCTATATTATTAAATTATATGCATACCTTTAGGGTACCAAACAAGAAGAAATATTTATGCATTTTGTCCAGGTGACTAAACCCAAATTGAAAGGGTCACAAGAGGTAAAATTTTATTAGGTGCCTAAACAAGAAGTTTCCAAACAAGAAAAGGCCAGCTACATATTATGTGGACATAATGGAAATGTGATATTTTCTTAAAGCTTTTTAAGATAGTTTTTAATGGTTATACAATATACAGGGTGTCCGGGAAAATGTGGGAAATCTCTCGCACACGTATGGAACAGATGAAAATAACACGACAAGTTCCTATAAAATTTTTCCGTTTAAGCCCCCTGCGGAGATATGATCCCCTAAAGGGGGCAGCTAGAAATCGATTTTTCGTGAATAACTTTTAAAGCGCTTTGTATAATTTGATATTTTAGTACGATGCATACTAGTAAAGACCTCTTAAAATAGTGCCCTTGAAACTTATGTCGCTTCTTTAGTTTGCCAGGGACGGACTAGTTTTTGCACATTATTGATAATATTTTTTACGCCCTGTATGGTGAAGACACAAAAATATGTTTTTGGGTAGTTTAAACCTTTTGCTAAAAAAAGGTACTCTTGTTTTGACATCGATAAAATAAGCCGTTTTCGAGTAAAAATTATTTTAACAATAAGACTTTATTTTTGTTTAATAATACAATATTTTATTTTCGATGTAATTTGTAATTTTGATTCAGTATTGAAGTCCTCTCGTGGCAGGTCAGGAATTTGTTGCACTCTTATCGTTAAAATAATTTTTTACTCGAAAACGGCTCATTTTATCGATGTCAAACAAGAGTACCTTTTTTTTAGCAAAAAGGTCTTCACCATACAGGGCGTAAAAAATATTATCCATAATGTGCGAAAACTAGTCCGTCCCTGGCAAACTAAAGAAGCGACATAAGTTTCAAGGGCACTATTTTAAGAGGTCTTTACTAGTATGCATCGTACTAAAATATTATCAAATTATACAGAGCGCTTTAAAAGTTATTCACGAAAATCGATTTCTAGCTGCCCCCTTTAGGGGGATCATATCTCCGCAGGAGGGGCTTAAACGGAAAAATTTTATAGGAACTTGTCATGTTATTTTCATCTGTTCCATACGTGTGCGAGAGATTTCCACATTTTCCTGGACACCCTGTATATGGTGTTTTTTTAAATGCTCTTTCACTTTCAAACTTCTAAGGATAGTCATATTTTTAAAACTATTGAAAATTGGATATATCACATAAATTGTTTACTTAAATATTTTTAATAAAAAAAAAAACGTTTTATAAAAAAAAAACTTTTTTTTCTCTGTTACCCATAAACATGGGTTTTTATTGATTTTCCTATTTTTTTGTAAAACGGGTTTAAAACTTTACTACATTGCCAATATAAATAATTTCATATTTTGTTTACTAACGAAGTTACTAATAGCAGACACTTAATTTGGATTACCCTTAAAATTAAAATACCGTTATTTTTTAATAAGATTTTGTATTTATACCTATACTTACAACAAATAAGCTATTTGACCTCTTGAAAGATAACTGTCATCAAACTTGCCAAGTTGAAAACTGTTCATTCTTCAGGTAATTTTTAATATAGGCACAAGCAGCACTAAAATGTTCAGTGGTAAAAGAAAACGTAAATTACCTTGATCTTCACTGGTAAACTCAAAACTAACTGCTCGGTTTTATAACATGTAAACTTAAATTACAATTAAGACATCATTCCTAATGCTTTATCTATTGTATTTACCATGATAATAGTTAAATGATAGATTTGCTAATGAGAATTTAAAAGAAAAACAACCCCTGATTCAAAAAACAAGATAATATTTATTATTTTGTCTATATATATTTAGAAAATATACGGGGTCCTCTAATATTTAAGCCAAAAATAATAATTTCATGTTTGAGAAACAATACACAAAGAACTATAATTTTCTTTTTCTTTTAACTGATAAAAATTTTGAAAATTTTATTGTGATTTTAAACAGGTAATATGACTTATTACCCACGGCCGTCATAAGGTACTTTTAAATGCGCATAAATGCAATAACATCGGCACACAACAAAGAACAAGTTTTCTGTGCACCGGACGTGACCCTATCTAGGGGCATGTTTTTTTCACCCGCCAGGATCCGCATTATATACCCCAGTCAGAGACAAGAATGAGACGAGCAACTACAATGTAAATAAATTATCCGAGAGAGAGATAGCTGCTGGGCCTTCCTTGTCTGTCTTCAAGGAAGGCAAACGCAGATGGCGCGTGAGTCGACTTTATCGTTTGCCCGCCAAATTCAAATTATATAGCTGTGCCATTTTTGCCCTTAATGTTAGGTACTTGTTTTTGTTTCCTATTAATATAAAATATTGGGGTTTAGTTCAATAATTACACACACCTTATTAAAAATGTCATTTATTTGGTTTTTATAAAGATTTTTTCTTACAGATAACCATGTCAATATTACCTTAAATTATCTGTTGAAAAGCACAAATTTAATATATACACTGTGATCACTAATAAAAGTCAATATTCAAAGTCCAATTGAAGGTAAAAAACCACGAAACACACAATAAATCACAGAAAATGTAAACAAACTGTCCAAACAAATCGGCCATTGAAAAATATCAAACACAAATATCGATTAACATTTCGGCGTGACTGCTTGCGGCAACGTTGTCAAGTTAAATATTCGATTCATGGTATATTTTCTTTCTCTTAATTAGATGTGAGCCAAAAAAGGACATTAAAGTTTACATGCAGAAATTGTAAACAACTTGGCAACCAGGGCAAAGCGATGATTGCTCCATCTACGATAGCCTGCCGTGATGAAAGACAAAGACATATTTATTGGAACTTGCGTTAAACCAGAAAGAGATAAATACAATGGACAAATTGTTAGGACCAGTTACTCGTCTCATTGTTGTCTCTGCCCCAGTCATCTTAGCCAAATTAAAGGGTCAACCTCGGAATCTTACGGAATAGGCTGAATACTTGTGCATACTAATCTTATTTTGGTACAAAAAGTATTTCCCAAAATCCCCTATGATATCATGTAAGGAACTCGAAATATGACAGGTCAAAAGTCAAAAAAATCAGTTTTTTGCGAATATTTTGTTTTCTTTAAATCGTATTTATGTTTAATTATAAGTTGTAGAAAACAAAATTCTTGACGAATTTGACATGGCATTTGGCATTATTTTTTCTGGTCAACGGATTCGATGATAGAGGGCGCAGAATGTAAAGCGCTTTAGTGTAAATACCTTAGCACGTAATCTATCGTGATTTTTAGTCTAATATGTCATCTTTTTACCTAAGTTTTTACTAAATATTACTAAATTAACTGTGGCTGTGTGTAATATACTACAGGGTGTTTTAGAACTATGGGATCAAACTTCAAGGTGTGATTTCTTATGTTATTTTATGAAAAAATGTTCCCATAACATATGTCCGGAGTTGCTTTCTTACTGAGTTACGGGGTGTTAAAATTTAATAAAAAATCAGTTTTTTTAATGGTAAGGCCGATTTAAATAAAATTGAGTAAATTTATTTAAAGTAATAAGGTGCTTATAATCACCATTTCTTAAAATATTGCAATTTACTTGAAATTAAGGGAGTCTATGGTTTAAACTGACTTGAAATTCGAATTCAGTGGTTCGAAAAACATACCCGTCGATAGGTCGCGTCTGGTGTACGAAAAACGTTTTTTTTTATATATGGGCCGATGCACAGGTGCACTGGTGCACAAAAAAGTTTTTGTACAGCGGACGCGATCCATTAACAGGCATGTTTTCAACAGGCTGAATACGAATTTTAAATCAGTTTAGGCTGTACACCCTCCAATTTTAAATACATTGCAAAACACGGTAAAAAATAGAAAAAAATTCACCATTTGTTAAAATATTGCAATTTACTTGAAATTAAGGGTGTATGGCCTAAACTGACTTGAAATTTGGATTCAATTGATCGAAAAACATACGCGATAGGTCGCGTCCGGTGCCAGAAAACTTTTTTTTGTGTGCCGGTGATTATGTATGTCGTGTATAAAAAGACTTAATAAGTAAGATAAATCAACTAATAATAAAAGTGTCTCCTCCGTGGCGCAGTGGATAGAGCTTTGATCTTCGGAGCCAGAGGTCGACGGTTCGATTCCCAGCGGGGAGACATATTTAGGTAGTAGTTATTTGAAAAATAACGACCGTGGTAGCACTACCGCGTTGTCTAAAAGGCACTGTGAAATACATAACTGCATGTTTCAGTGCTTGGACAACGTTGACGGAACAGGGAGAACGATGGGTTAAACATCTAATAACCCGAAACCCACGGTACTCTGGTATTTAGGCATATGCCTTCGTGGGATGTTAAAAAGATAAAAAAATCGCATTCCATAACAAAAATTGCATTAGGCTATAATATCGCGTATGCCATGGCTGACAAATAATCTGGCACATATCGAGAACTAGCTATGTTTCTGTATGTTTTACAAAAAAGCTAACCCCCATTTGCGAGGCTCAAATTTTAAACCAAATTTACTAGTGAAAACCGCAATTTGCTATCTTGCGTCGTTTACTCGCTACACCGTGTTTCTTAATTTCTTGCGTTTTTTTCCCTTATAACTTTTTTATTTTTGAATATTTTTAAATTCTGTAAAAACATTTTTACAGCAACTTTTTATACAGATTGCAGATATGATTTTAGTTTTTCTAGGGTGGTAGATTCCTGACTAATTTATTTAATTTTGAAAATTTCAAATGGAACTCCCTGTATATTTTTTTACTATTAAAATGGTTAAAAAATTACTGTTTTTCAAAAATGTATTACACTTTATATTTCTTCCCAGCTGTTTTAGAGATATTGCATATTTTGTCATTTATGACTGATATTGATTAGATAGTAGGCCACGAAGAAAGTAATTATGTTTTACTTTAAACAATCTTGGTAATACTTTTGTTTTTTTATTGGCTGCAATGACGAAACACCATTTTTATTCATAGTTAATTAACGCAAATAAGGGTAAAAAATAATCATATTTTTTAGTGTTTTAGGTTATTTTGTTAATATTTTGCCCTAGAAACTTTTAAATCAGGTTTTATTAAAACGTCAATATTTAATGTAACGAATAACCATTATTTCTAATATTTTAGTTAATTAAAGATAACCATGGAAAACAAATGCCAGCTTTTAGCTAAAAGGGTCCAATTTGTGTTTGTTTTTCATAGCCATATTTTACTTACCTGTATACAAAAAATAATGATTGTTATTTACATAAAATAATACCTATTAAGAAAACCTGATCAAAATGTTTCTAGGGCACAATATTAACAAAATAAGTTAAAATACTTATAAAACAGGATTATTTTTACCCTTATTTGCGTTATTAAATTATTAATAATAATGGTTTCCCGTCATTGCAGTCCATAAAAATAAAAGTTATAACAAGATTGTTTAAAAGCAAAACATAATTACTATTTCATGGCCTACTATCTAACCAATATGAGTCATAAATGACAAAATATGCAATATCTCAGAAACGGCTAAAAAGAAATATAAAGTGTAACACATTTTTAGAAGGTAATTTTTGACCATTTTAGTCACAGTAAAAAGATATACAGGGTGTTTAATTTAAAATTTCCAAAAATCAATAATTAAGTCAAAAATGTGCCACCCTAGAAAAAACTAAAATTATATCTACAATTTGCATAAAAGTTGCTGTGGAAATATTTTTACAAAATTAAAAAATATTTAAAAATAAAAAATGTATAAAGGATTAAAAAAACGCAAGAAATTAGGAAACACGCTGTAGCGAGTAAACGACGCAAGATAGCGAATAGTGTTTTCACTAGTGAATTTGGCTTGAAATTTGGGCCTCGCAAATTGTCGACAGCTTTTTTGTAAAACATACAGAAACATGAGTTTCCTATCAAAAGCGTCGAATTTGGACAACCCTGTACATTTGTTTTTTATTGTGATTTTTTAAAAACGATACAAGATATCAGTTTAAACAAAGTATACACTTCTTGTAGAAAAAAGATGAGCGAATTAAACAGTAAAAATAAAATGTTACATTTGTCACCAATGTCAAAAATGCATAGAGTAAATAAAAAAAAACGTTTCACTCTGTACAATACCCACAATAATTAACCTATGCAAAAGGCATACTGTACTAACGGTTTAAACAGTTAATTAAAATATTATTTTTCTCTCTCTCTAATTTTATTTTGGCTGACCCCTATCAATTAGAACATCACCTTTTCGGACACCCTGTATATTTAAAAATAAAATAAAGTTTATTTTTTTAGTAAATACGTCTACATTAAAGCAATTCGATATTTATAACTCATATGACCTAGTGCTCGTTTCCTAACATATTCAATACCCTATACAATTTTAGTTGTCTCATATGGCATTAAAGTTCGGAGTATTTGAATAGTTTAGAATATTTCTCGTATTCTTCACTACCTTCAGATAAAATATAGAAGTTGGTTAAATATAAATAAAATTGTCTTTTATGGTTCAAGTGTGTATAAAGTGTCCATATCAATAATTAAACTTGGCAAAACGTATGAACATAAAGGTCCATAAATTTTATTCTTTAGGTGTTAGCCGCAGAAAATTGAAAATATAAGTTATCTAGGTTAGGTAATAAATATGTTAAAAACACATTTATCCATACAAGGTGTCCGGAAAGTCATCGCTAATACTAAAAGGACTGATGGAACCACTCGTAAGCATACAACTAGCGTTTAAAGTATTATTTAAATAGTCTTTTATTATTTTGCTTAAGTTGATTAAAGCTTTCTTTCACGACTGTTGAAAACAATGATGTTTTTTAATCGTTAACATAAGTTAAAGTACTCCATTCTAGTACACTACATAAAGTGTTAAAAAAGTAACTTTTTTAACACTTCGAAGCTTTCTTTACACTTTGAATTAGTGTTTTGTTTCAACGCTTACAACAATAAACGTAAATATCAATTTTTGCAATGTAACAGTAAACGCGACAACAACTGTGCCAAACGGTCAAGTTACCTTGATTACGTCATTATTTCTTTTAGTTCATGTGTCACTAGTTTTAAAATTTGACAGTTTGCAAATAAATTTATTAGAAATTATTGAAAATTAATAGTAATAATAAATTTGAATGACTAAAAAATTGAAAAAAAATTATACTGCTTAGTAATATTTCTACAAAAAGTAAGCACATACAATTTTCTAAAGTTAAATAATAAATGCATAGTTATGAAGAGGATATTTGTCTCTTAAAAATAAGGAGGCTATGATTTTTTGTTAGAATATAATGGCTGTGCTGCAAATTTAAAATTAATAGATTTAAATAAATATGACATGCATAAAATGGTATTATGGGAAATTTTTATACGGTCGTGGAAAAATATAGTATGTAACACATGCATAAAGTTTTTTTACTCATGAGATTGCCGCACTCGGCTTACGGCTTGTGCTGTCAAACTTTCCATGCGTGTAAAAAGTATCACTTTATGCACGTGTTTACAATTTTTCTAGCGTGCGAATAAGCTTACTTTTCCGCACTAGCGCAGAAAAGTACAAAAATATTGAACCATATATTAGCGAGTCGGTATGAAGAGATTTTCATAAACCTCATGTTTACAAAAAATACCTTTGCCAAACCACTTCAAGAGGTAGAAGAAACACATTCCGCAGACACCAATATTTCCACAACAAAAAACTCGTTCAATCCGCTGTTAACCTGCAAAATACCACAAACTGTACATTTAGTATCAATATTAATAAGTACAAGTAGGGTATTAGGTAGCATTGTGTTTAAAAAAATGTTTTCCTTAAATTTTATTAATTTAAACATGATTTAATTAATTTTGGGTAAAAGTAAACTATGTTTATTTTCCACACCCAGTTAGCAACAGTAAGAACTACCTAATAATAATTTTAATTTTTTTAATTATTTATGGACAAAACCACGAAGGCTAAAAGCTTAAATACTAACATACCGTGGGTGTCTTAAGCGAGGTAAGAGGCAGTTTGTTGACACAGGACTTAAATACTTGAAGATTTGGGGAAAAGGAAAGACCTCCGCGAGCTGCAGGTTCCACAATCTAGAAACTCTAGGGATAAAAGAACGAACAAAGTGGGAAGTTCAGGGCCTGTCTAGTTGGACCGTATAGGGATGCATACGCTCGAAGCCACGACTTTCTCTGTTGGGAACCGTGAGTGGAGAAACTATACTAGACAATTCTTCAGAGCAGAACCCATGGAAGTACCTATAAAAAAGCGATAAAGCCCCCACAGCCCGACGATGGGCAAGCAAGGGAAGCCTTTCTGTAAGTGAAGGATCAATAATGAGACGAATAGCTCTTCTTTGAATAGAATTAAAAATGAGCATTCTCAAATCACTAGCCAGGTTGACGTAGAGATTTTTTTTTGTAAAGTGTATTCCAATTAAGAGGAAAGACGGCATATTTTCTGACTATTATATTTTTAGAAGATCCAAAATAGCCAACTGATATATTTTAGCTTGGATAGTTTGAAAATCGTCATAAAAAAAAACAATAGCCTGAAAAACAAAACACATACGCCGTAAATGTGACGTTTTATAAATCGAACACCTTATTTATTAATATTTTTGAATTCTATGATCAAATTCTAAGTGTTTTTTTATTAAATAAGGGTATTATAATCTATCTTCAACTGTTTTTAAGTTATTAATATTCATTATTTTCGGATTATTATATTTAATTAAATTAGTATGTCGTTATAAAATACAGGTGGCGCAAAATGTGTCACCTGATACTTTAGAGTCATTAAAATTTTTATTAACTGTACTTTGGCCACTATAAATTGATAATGAATACCTAGTAAGTAACTGCGGTTTCTGTAGTTTTAAACCAATATTAGTTATTATCCCAACAAGTCCAAAAAGTTATACTTTCCCGCATGCGAAGTGCCAAGCAGTTAAGTGCGGGAAAGTTACTTTTCGCAAGAGTTAGGATTAATATTCTTTCTACGCATAAAAGAGACAATTTATACATTCTTTAAAGTTTATTTTAAATCACAATCCAACAAATGTGTAGCTTTTTGTAGACTAATTGCCGGATGTAGGTGTTACTGTGTAGCTGAAGGATTACTGTCTTTACTGAATAGTAAAGATAGTAAAGCAATAGTCATCTGGTTAATGTTTGATGGGCTATCGAAGGACATATTTATTTTTAAAAAATGCATGCAGGAAAGAGACAGATTCCAAATTAAAATGCGTGCAAAAAGTGTTCAATTACAAAACAACAAACCAAAATAAATTAGATAGGTTTTTCGCTGTTTGAAATTTAAAATACCAATAATTCTTCATGTCATATGCGACCCATGTTGTCGCTTATGTATGAAAACGTTTATGTCGTCGTTTAAGGGTTAAGCTTTATCTCCAACAGTATTGAGATTTCCATGCTTAATATTCTTATTTATTTATTTTCTTTGGGTTACAAACAGAACTTATGTCCCAAAACAGTAACCACTATTTACAATTTATATTAAGTTACAATTTAATCTATGTAGACAAAAAATAATCAAAAATAGAAAAATATAAAAATATACAGGATATTAAAATCACAATATTTTTATACAAATGTAGTTATGAGAAAATACCAATAAATAGTTAAGGTCTTTTAAAGTTTTAAGCGTGCTTGTAGAAAAAATACATTTTTGTTCAGGTGTTTTTCTAAATATATAGTGAACAGAATAAATTGATTTTATTTAAGTTTTTAATGCTTTTTGCTTTTATGGCATTTTCTTAGGACTTGTAATCTAGGATAACCATACCAATCTTAAGGATTTGGGAAAATCTATTGAGATAACAAATGTAATAAATAAATCACCTAAAGACAATATTATTATTGATTACTTTAACTTATCTATAATTATCTCTTTTGACCCCTTACGCTTAACTCTTATATTTGCTTATATACAGAGTGTTTCAGGACGAACTGTGGCGATCGTTTTTAAATTTAGCAACATTTTAATTTTATTGTCAGTAGAAGACATACGACTACAATGTTGAAACATTTATAAAACTTCTATCAAAGCTAATGACTTCTTTTCTAATTGAAATGAGACAGCCGGTAAATTATTTTAATTTATTTGCATTAATTATTTACTAATATTAAATAAAATTTTAAAAAATCCGCTTTATAGAGAACACGTGCATATTAGAAAGAATATTCTGTTCTCAATTTATCATTTACAGGCACCATTATATTTCCATTTGTTGGCTACAAAAATAAATCTTTTTCAAAGCCATTTGCGCAGTCGAAATTGCTGCAGGTTTTTGTCGGTCTTCTATATTTTACGAAACTCATACAAACTATTAAATACCTTTTCAATTGTCTTTCTAGTGGCCATAAAGTAAAATTTACTACTGAATGGCTTAACAAACTGTATACGTGCTTTTTTCGATAATGTTTTTAGTAAACTTTCTTTGGAATTAGGGATGTGCTATTTGTTTTTACAATTTAAAAAATCTTTAAAAATAAAATTTACAAGATTTAAAAACTGTATACTCGATTAGTGTGATTTTAAACAATAATTATCTCCCATAACCCACGGCCATTAATCACGCTCATTACCCACGTTTATTTCATTACTCAGGCCGTCATTAGGTGCTTTGGGTGTGTATAAATACGATTATTTGTTTATGTTTTTGACAACCTCCTCATTCTGCTAGATGTTGTAAGATATCACAACCAAAATTTTTAATAAAAAGTAATAAAACCGCTAGAGCTGTTTTTACGAAATTTGATATTCGGAGTTTTTGGACAAGGGAAATTTAAAAGTTAAATCATATTTTAGCAACAAAATAAAATTTCGAGGGTTAATGAACTTAATAAAATTTATCTAATTTCATTGCGATGATGCCTCTATAGGCGGAGCGGTAAGAGATGTCATTCAGCCTTGTCCTCCTACATTGACTAATTCGTTAAAACAGAACTTTTAAAAATCCCTAAGCTTCGTCCAGAGTGGCTTTCCAGTAAACACAACTTTTCCTAATTTAACCTAAGCTGTATATCCAATAGGTACTGAGACTCCCATGCTTAGGATTGTTATTTTGGACACACTGTAGTTTTGAATATTTTGTCCAACAGTACTATAAGCTCGTTGCACTGTGCGTCGTGCCACTCCAAGTCATTTATGTACATTTTTTTCAAGGACAAAAGGAAACGATGCGTTATCCTATAAGAAAATATTTATATGCAAGGGTTTTCTAAAATATTCCTGCTGTTTAACACACTGAAACTTAATTATTAAGCATCGAGCTGGCACAACATGAATATTGTGTATTATCAAAGTTGATTCACCTTCTAGACAACACAGTTTACT
>JACEGR010011843.1:0-13490 GCA_014170235.1 Listronotus bonariensis | reverse complement strand
ATATATATATATATATATATATATATATATATATTTATATCTAAATAACTAAGGTGGATTCAATAAATTGTCATTAAATGCAAAAAAAATATACAGGGTGTCCGGGAAAATGTGGGGAAATTTCTCGCACACGTATGGAACAGATGAAAATAACACGACAAGTTCCTACCATAAATATTTCCGTTTAAGCCCCCTGCGGAGATATGATCCCCTAAAGGGGGCAGCTAGGAAATCGATTTTTCGTGAATAACTTTAAAAGCGCTCTGTATAATTTGATAATATTTTAGTACGATGCATACTAGTAAAGACCTCTTTAAAAATAGTGCCCTTGAAACTTATGTCAAGCTGCTTTAGGCTTTTGCCAGGCACGGACTAAGTTTTCGCACGTTATTGATAATATTTTTTTACGCCCTGTATGGTGAAGACACAAAAATATGTTTTTGTAGTTTAAACCAATGATCTAAAAATTAAAAGGATTGCTAATAGAAAATGATCCCCATATATTTTCAATAGACCTGCGCAAGAATTTTTTACCCCACACTGGGAGAATTGCTGTACACCTTTGCACATGCGCAGTTGTTATAAAGGTTAGCATTTTTTATTTAAAACCCAATATAGTGTTGGCAACATTGACAAAATTAGCAGTATTTTAATAAATATAGTGGTTGCAACACTGAAAACGTTTACCTATGCGGTGACAGGGTCACACTCATCCTAATTTAATTTATAATTTGGGATTTCCCGATCGTAAAATCTACGGTCGACCGTTATCAGGTATAGTTATGGGTTAATTTTTTTTTAGCGGGAAAAATTGTATTTAAGGATTATAGAAAAATATATATGGGGTTCCATTTAAAATAACAAACTTGCGCTCTATATACGAAAATTGACCGTTTTCGTAAGAAATAAATGTCACAACCAAATGGCAAGGATATAAAAAGAAACTTAAAAAAAATCTAAGGCTTTTCGCGAAAACCGCATTTTGATAATTTTATTTCTTTTAAAATTATTCGCGGTGAAAATGGGTTAAAATATAGTCGGACACCCTGTATTAGCATTGGACTGATGCATTTATAATTACACAAAATAAAATAAGGCAGTTTAATTAAAATAATTAGACATATTTTCAAGTTATAACACGTAGCCATAAGCAATTTCGTCGGCAATATCAATGATGTGGCGTATCTCAAAAAGTAGGAAAATTGACTAGAGCTGATGTAATTGCTTAAAAAAGTTGCTTCTTAATATTACAAATTGGCATATGTTAGATTTTGATATCTTTAAAAGTTATAGAAATATAATACTAAGCCTATTTCATTTTACTAAAAAAGAGTAGTACAAAAATACCTAAAAAGCACCCTCGTGAAATTTAAACATAAAGATACGCCGTTTTGTGATATTGAGGACGATTTATACCATATAATATCTTGTAGATTGCTTATTGCTCGTATGTTAAAAAAGGAACATAGGTATCTTTCTGTGGAATGTTTTGAATAAAATTAAATAGTCCAAGCGATTCCATTGCGCTTTAAGCCTAGTTTAAGATTATTACATTATCAAGTTTATTTCAAGTTGGCATTTGTAGGCAAATTAAATCAATAATTACTTACTGGGTACATTACCAATTTTAATATTTGTGATTCGCTTTTTTTTGTGGTTTCAATTACAAATATAAGGTCAGTTTGGCCCTAACCCCAAAAATAAACAATTTCAATGGCATTACACGCCAAACTTAACTGAACGACAACTGCTACGCCAACGGGAACGAAATATCAGTTTATGAATTGAGATTTATTCCTCAAACAAGTTACACCAAATCTAATTGCTTTTATAATAAAATACCAACTATTCAGTTTTGTTGTGTCAAGGTAGTGTTAAGAAGGAAGATAATAATACATAAAATAGCGTGCAGGTTTGAGGTTAAGTAAAAGTGGGTCCTCATGAATCAAAAAGAAGGTGTTTTAGTAATAAAATGGAATTTAAATTGAGATCAGTGCTTCTAAGTACTCTCGTTTGCTAAATCTTAATAAAATCGGCGAAACGACCGAAAAATAAAAAAATATACAACAAAAAATAGTCCCCAATATAAAACCGGTTTACTTTTTAGGGACTGCTATGAAAGATGAATACAGACTTAAAATAAAATATTCAAATATGTATACCCCAAAGTTACTTGGTATATTTTCTTTATAAATGAATCATATACAAAATGTTAAACCCGGTCCTGTTGTTTGTTTTCGGCTAGTCAGTAAATGTTTATTGCGCATGCCCACAAGTGTACTGCGCGGTGCCCACGTAGGGGTTATTGTGATTTTTGCTGCATTCATCCATATTTATTTTTCAGATCATTGGTTTAAACCTTTTGCTAAAAAAAAAGGTACTCTTGTTTGACATCGATAAAATGAGCCGTTTTCGAGTAAAAAATTATTTTAACTATAAGAGTTCCTAACCTGCTACGAGAGGACTTCAATACTGAATCAAAAATTACAAATTACATCGAAAATAAAATATTGTATTATTAAACAAAAATAAACTCTTATTGTTAAAATAATTTTTACTCGAAAACGGCTCATTTTATCGATGTCAAACAAGAGTACCTTTTTTTAGCAAAAGGTTTAAACTACCCAAAAACATATTTTTTTGTGTCTTCGCCATACAGGGCGTAAAAATATTATCAATAATGTGCGAAAACTAGTCCCGTCCCTGGCAAACTAAAGAAGCGACATAAGTTTCAAGGGCACTATTTTAAGAGGTCTTTACTAGTAAGCATCGTACTAAAATATTATCAAATTATACAGAGCGCATTAAAAGTTATTCACGAAAAATCGATTTCTAGCTGCCCCCTTTGGGGATCATATATCCGCAGGGAGGGCTTAAACGGAAAAAATTTTATAGGAACTTGTCGTGTTATTTTCATCTGTTCCATACGTGTGCGAGAGATTTCCCACATTTTCCCGGACACCCTGTATATATATTACAAACATCTACATAAAAAAGCAAACAACAAATTTTAAAACTGTCAGTATAAAAGATAAAGCCATAAACAATGTACAAACAATTAAAACAAGGCATACTAAAATAAAGCTACAAAAACAACACTAACACTGTAACTGTCAATTAAAAAAAATCTTAAAAAATATCAAATTATTATTTAAAAAATGGTAAAGTATCATTTAAAAAGAATACAGAAAAAAACACAACACGTCTATAGTATAAATATATATATATATATATATATATATATATATATATATATATATATACAAAATTAAAAAGAAAAAAATGCAACAATTAATTTTACATCTGAAGGGGTTAGAAGCAAAACGTCCTAAGTGGCAAAATGTTTATTTTGAGAAAACAGCCTCTAAAGTTTGGTGCGTATTGAAAATTCTGAGCATTTCCAATGTGGTGTTTACCATATTGGATGTAATTAAAATAATTTAATGAATTTAATTATGAAATAAAACAAAGAAATTTTTATTTTTTTAGCTTTTTTGCAAAAAAGTCACTTAGGTCGTTTTGATACCAAACAGATTACAGAGTTTATTGATAGGTAAATTGAAAAAACTGTGAACAATTTAGAATAAACCTTTATTTCTTACAATACTCAAACATTAACTATTATAACGCTTATATTATTTATTCATAGTCTGAAATTAAACTTTCATATTCTTCTTGTTCTTCAGGAGCTTCCAGGGAAGTAGAAGCAGAGGAGGAGGAAGCGATTTGGACTTTTTTCTTTTCGCCAACTTTTTTCTTCATGTGGCAGTCCTCTATAAAATTCATGATAGATTGGAGGAATAAAATCCAAGAGTTGTTGCAAATTTTCCCATTTTTGATACTTTATTTTACAAGGTTGCTTGCTGAGTGATTCCAAAGTATGATTGCTTGAATGACGCCCAATATTTTTAGTACACTTTTCTGACGTAAAAAAGGATAATCCTCTTGAAGTGTCGATTTAAAGAAAAACTGGTATATTCTGTTTTTCTGTACGAAAACCACTTTATCTGTCTCCACTTAATTACCTGATTAGTTTCGTCTTTCTTGGGGATCTTTGATAATCTCGTTCAAGCTTGTAATAGACAAAAAATCGTCCATTTTATGTACCTTAAATTTTTTTGAACATTTTTTAATTAGATCACACCAATGATCCGGTAAAAATATCTGAGGGTTATTTTTTTTACTTTTTCAATCAAAGCGAAACTTCGATCGCATTCCATGTAAGAATGTCCGGATTCAAAAAATGTATGGTCAATACGTTCAATATTTGTTGTCTGAACTATGTGCATAAACAATTTTGCAATATTCTTATTTTTATTTTGACCACCGCATGAGTCACTGTACGCCACAATTTTCGTGATATGTTCTGGCAGGTTCTTCATAAACTAAAATAAAATTTGAGAGTAGTAAGAAAGTTTATAATAAAATCTGTATTAACAACTTACGTGTAACAAACACGAGCCGATTTCTTGAGACCCTCTTGAGGCTTGGCCTTCATGCCAGATGTACATATTGGATACTCCAGAACAAAGATCGAAAATGCAAAATTGTAAGTCCATAATTGCCTTAAATAGTAAACTTTATTTGTTGTCAAAAGTGGAGTTGGCAATGTCTTTTGCAAATCAAAACAGATTACAAGTGAATCATTTTCATTCTTACTATTTTCAACATCTTTTATTTTGCTCTCTACTGCTTTCTTTGCTTGGCGCTGATGTACCTCTAGTTCTCGTTCATACTTTTTCTGTTCTTTGTTAGGAGCTGATAAAAGATTTTGCAGTCGATCACATGTGTTGCAAGTGTCTGAATGTGGTTGATGAAACTTCAGATTAAATTCTGTATTAAAAATGTGACGGTAAAATGATTCCTTTACTGGTATTTTGGCTTTCTCGGTGGAAATATCTCTATATAGATTGTACATTTTTCGAATGTTTAAGTCAGAAGAAAGGTATCTTGTGTTTGGATTTTGATTGTATAAGTAATGGCTTTTGTATCGCGGAAAAGCCTTAATGTGATCTAATACGTTTCTTCTTTGAGTTTCCGATATTTTGTTCTTTGGGATTATCTTACCCCTTTTATCTTGTTCTACAAATTTGTCCTTGTCAATTTTTTTGCAGATTACTTTAAAACGACCATCTGTTATATCAAATGTTTTTAAGAAAAATTCTCTACATACACGTCGGTCGAGTAGCCTAATTTCAGTGCTGTATTTCTTTTTTCCATCACCCCTACCTCTCTTTGGAACTGTTTTCCGAATTTGTGATGCTAAGAAATTTGTCTGTAAGTCATAAGTAGACAAACTGTACAATTTACAAAATAATCGCTTCCTTTCATCGTCTGTAAACTTCGAACATTCGTATCTACAGCTATGAATAAATTCTTGTACATTTTTCTTCCTTCTAACTTTTCCCCTGCTGGTGTACTCTTCACCTTTAAGTCTTTTTGTTTTACATCATTTCTTTTCCAGTTTTTTCACTTCGTTGCCTTTTTCGAGCCCTCTTCGGTGTAACTAAAAAATAATATACCTTATAGTTTTTGTTTTAAATCTTCTTTTATGAAACCTTTACCATGAACATTTGCTTCTTGTACTGGATTCTCGGAGTCACTTTCACTCGGGAAGTACTCAGATCCACTATCTGTTGCGTACGGATCAGCTTCTGACTCTAAAAAAACGCGTTACCATTATTTAGTTGAAAATCTTCAATTTTTCAAGAAACAAAAAGCATATCCTCAAAAATAAAAATATAACGTATATTCATGGAATATTAAGCTCTGATCTGGTTAAATTGGCACCTACCTGATGTAGAGGACATCTTTCATTCACAAAATATCACTTGAATAATTTTACCAAGACTTTAGAGTACTTAAACTTTTAAAAACAAGATAGTACGATTAGCACGCGGTCTGAACGGAATGCCGACTAAAAAACAACCTATTTGCTTATTTATTTTTACGTGTCCATACACGTTTAGGAACAAAACGACCTAAGTGCTGCTTAGGCGTTTTTGCTACCAAATAAAACATTCAGTTTATTTATATAACTTTTTCTATCCGTTAAAAGATGTCTCTTACATTACAATTTTCAATTGGGTAATTTTGTACCAGACAGAAACGAATACTAAGAACACGAATCCGTACTTAGGTCATTTTCACCACAAATGTCACTTAGGCACTTTTGCTTCCTGACCCCTTCACTAATATATAATTTATAGGATCACAGACATATTACCATCAAAATACTCCGACAGCGAATAGGAGGCTTTAATAAAGGCAAATAATAATTAAACATTTTTTTGTAATTATAATAAATAGGATTTTTGAATAAGTGTGCTGTGTGGTATAGGTAATGGTATGTTTCCAATTTGCCTGGTAATATAAGTATTACCTACATTTATGACCTGACCGTTCTTTTTTTTTTTTGTAAACAAGGCAGACAGTTTCTAAAATAAAAATACTGGTAGGATGGGTCCACATTTATCTCATTCTGAAAGCAATACCTACAAGTACACAAAAATGATAAAGTAAACAAACCTTTTCGAAGGCACATAGCGCTGACAGAGCCTGATTTCCTATTTTTTAGATAAAGATTAAAAAAACTTTATCATTTTTGTGTACTTTGCGGTATTACTTTCAGAATGAATTAAATGTGGACCCATCTTTAAATGTTAGACTATTATACTTAATGAACAAAGGTTCGCAGCAGTCTCTAACTTTTGCCTAACACATGTATCTGAATCATCTGTATCATGAAGTCTTTTTCATTACTGGCCCAGGCACTATTATCTAATAAATTATAAAAAATGTTAAAAGAATATACGATACAACTGCAGCAACACCAAGCAAAATATGACAAAAAAATGACATAGTGCCCCAAAATGGTTCAAAGCGTTTCCGATGAGGAGGCTCAATTGCAATTGCAACGTTGCTAAGTCGTTAAATTTTAATTGCTAATAGATATTAGAGATATTTTACACCCCTTATTTTGCAATTCCGTTGTGGTTAACGTTATTCTGAGATTGCGCAGTAACGCAAACATGATCCGTTATCGTTATTCACCATACCGGACTCCTTTAATTACGGATTAATACCGAAAAGCTTATCGTTATCGTTATTGTTAAACTGCGTGGTTGCCGGATTGTGGAAATTTTAATATCAATTATTTAAAAGGTTAAAATTTTAATGCCGTATTAATTAAAATATCATTTATACCTAGGCTCTAATTAGCGAAAAATCTATAGCAGTAAGAAAAATAAAATAGTGTAAAGAAATTAAAACGGACTTGTATTTTTAAGGATGTTTTAAATCGGTAATCTATTTACATGTTACAATCTAGCACACTTGCTTTTTATTCTACTACCAAACCTAACCTTACTTTTTGTGTTTAGCTTATACTGTATTGTTTGCATCTACTTTAAAAAACCAAATCAACAGAAGTGTTTGCATATATTTAAATATGAATTTATATCTTATGAAGAATAAAAGTAAAAACTGATTTTTCGTTAACTTTAAAATGGGTAATCCACAGGCAAAAATATAGTTATGGGTCGAAAGCGCAGACGCAAGATATATGTCTTAAATGAGGCTGCAAAATCTCTGTCTAAAACTGCTGCCGTACTCGTTATGTTTAATAACAATAACCATAAGGAGGCCAAAAACGTCTGTTATTTTTAGAGGTGCAAAATGTCTTTAATAATTGCTTTTTTAGGTAGTTAAAAGAGTAGACCCACATATCGGCCTCTTACACCGTGGTACCGAAAAGTTAATAGAATACAAAACGTATGTTCAAGCGCTTCCCTACTTTGATAGACTGGACTACGTATCACCTTTGTGCAATGAGCATGCTTTTTGTTTGGCTGTGGAGAAATTATTAAAAATTCAGGTATAAAATATTTTTTGACTAAAACCACACTTCTACCCAAGATTTGTAATAGAGTTCGGAAATCTTGCTTCTACCTACCTACCTAGTTATACTGACTGTCCATGGATGGAGTTGAAAAGAGCACTAATGAATTAATTAAAAATCACAAACAAAATATTCTTCATGAAAATATGATTTACAGAGATAAAATGTTGGTTTTGTATGTAAGGTTTACAAAAACTACGTTGTTTTTAATTTTTAAGGAAAATCTTACTTTATTATTATTATTATTTTTAAAGCACGATCGGTTAAAAATTTGGACATTTTCAATAAGTATCCCCCCACCACCATTCATATTTAACTTAATTTTCCAGGTGTACACAAATGTGACCAAAGCGATTTCGATTTATAAATTAAGATAATATTAGTCAAAATTTGAAGTTCAATAAAACTATTTCTACAGTGTGTCTAATTAAGTTTTTGCCATAAGGAAAACTTTTTATTATTAGAGAGAAAAAGCAACATCATAAATATGCAGACTTATATACGGCTTTTAAAAGCATACTTACGTCAGGTAATTTAAAACTATTTATGCAACCACCTAAACCAGTTTTGTTCAGGGTTTGTATCCTAAACTAACAGGTGTCAAACATACGCCTAACAGTTTTTTCCAACGTTTTTTTTTCGTGGTTGAACTGCTCTTTATTACGTATGTTATTTAACGATTGATGGAATTTTGGATCCAATGCTTTTAAATCTTAGCTTTAAACTCACTTCTCAATCAATTAAATTTATGGTTCTAATTTTGACGTACCAAAGTCGGGATACGTTACCGATCGCGAAACGGATACGTGTGCCGAATTGATAAGTTTAACGTAAAGAATTGAAACTAACGTATCGCTTCTGCGCAAGCGCATTACGATAGGGATAGGGTTACGTCATGATTTTTTAAACTGCTTTTTGTCTCTAATAATTTTACAACAAAGAAAAACATTTTTTTCAAATTATTAATTTATAAAATTTAGGTACCACGAAGAGCAAAATTTATTAGAACTCTATTTGCCGAATTGACAAGAATTTCCAATCATTTAGCGGCTACATCGTTTTTAACACTGGACGTTGGTGCTATTACGCCTCTATTTTGGTTATTTGAAGAAAGGGAAAAATATATGAACTTTGTGAGAGAGTTTGTGGAAGCAGAATGCATTGTGGTTATTTTAGAATTGGTGGTGTTGCACAGGTACGGATCGGCTAAAAATATTAGTCCCTGGCACTTTTAAAACCTTTTATGGGGGTTTCTTTTGACGAGTCTGCCATGAATATTTATACCGCCACATAGCGTGTCTTAGGAAGTTCTTGCCAAACGGGAAACTTTTTAATTATTAAGCCTCCTTATAAAAAGTCCTGCTTGATGAGAAAATACATTTTTACAAAAATATTTATATGTTGAATGCATAGTATGGCCTTAAAAAGACTTGTTTCGAACTTAAGATATAGGTTATACGATACGAGACTTTAAAAAATGATTTTTTTTAATGATATTTTATAAAGAAAAGTTCCTATAAACATATGTCTGGGGTTGCTTCGTTTCTGAGATACAAGGCGTTAATTATTTTTTAACAAGTCAATATTTTATAAATATTACAACAACAGACGGATGTAATGCAACCTGCAATGCAACATGCAACGCAACAAGACTGGCATGTTTGGATGGTTGTGCGTAATGCGCGCTAGAACGTTCGTCCTGATTTATACAGTTGCCGTTTTTTTGCGCGATTACAAAGGCGTTTTTATGTAGGTTTGCAATATCCGTTTGGACGTGTTTAAGTGTTGGTTGCAGGAAAAATGGAAAGTAAGGTTAAAATGTGGGGACGGAATTTTTTTTATTACAGTAAATAAGTTTTAAAGTACAAGCAATTTTTTATTTAATACATAATACAAAAACACCTAGATATTTAAATATATCCGTAGTTGTGTTTGGGATTTCTATCACAGTTAAAAGGCTACGTCTGTCATTCTGATCCGCCAACCCATCGCACAAGAGGAAGGAAAGAGAAAAAGAAAGGAAAAAGAAAAAAAAACTTTAATTAATTAAATGTCAAAGAAAAATCAATTTTGTAAAACTTTTTCTTTTATCAAATAGCCGAGTTTCCTACCACATTTTTATCTACCGAGTAATATGTTAAAAAAAAATATCTTGCACTACAACCTCGTTGGTCTACAGGTTCGTTTCAAATGCTGATAATCCTATTTGCAGAGGAGGTTGCAGCAACGACATTAAAGCCCTTTGTTGCATTGCATGTTACGTTGTATGTTGCGTTGCACTTGCATTACACAACGTCTGTACGCGGCTTTAAATTATAAGAAGTGTAATGTAGTGGAACACGCAGAACATTTTTTAACATATAGGTTGTGTTTTGATTTTCATTCAAATAAAAAAAAACTAAAAAATATATTCCTGTTTAGGACATGCCAGTAGGACTTATGGATGACATTTACGAACTAGTAGCAAAGATACCTGAACGTCTAGATGAAGTTGAAGACGTTGTAACCAAAAATAGACTGTTTATGGGTAGGACGAAAGGCATATCACCAGTGTCAGTGCACGAAGCTCTGAACAGAGGATTTTCGTAAGTAAAAAACTTTTGCGTTTAAGTGCTAAATTCTCCTAAATGGTAACAGTTAATAAGTAAACAAATCTTAGGGTTTAGTATTTTGTAAATAAAATGTTGGTTGTCAAGAAAGTTATGACTTAAATGAAAGTCCACTTCAACGAATGGTGTACCACATCTGTCTTGAATAAAAAAGTGCAATTATGTAAAGGCAAATCAAATCAAATCAAAATCATTTTATTGAAAAACACAAAAATGTTGTACAATATTTATCTAATCTATCTTAAACCTACGAACACTACTCACTACATAAATTAATAAATTTGGTAGTATTATACATATACAAATTATAGCGAAATACACAAGAGTTAAATAAGTCGATCAAGATTGTTATAAAATTCAGTTAGTGAATAATTTGTACAGTTTAGCAGGTGTTTTCTTAACTTGTTTTTAAATTTAGGTAATGGTAAATTTTTTTATATGGTCAGGGATACTGTTATAAAGGTTTTTTCCTTGATGAAACAATGAATCAAGGGTTAGAGAACAATGAGATTGTGGCACTACAATATTGTTATGGCAAGGTTCCTTTTATTTATAACAGTTCAATTTGATCAAATAAAACCTTGGAATATGACACTGATGCATAAATAGTATATTACATTACAAGTGTGGAAAATTACTAATTTCACACGAGTGGGAATATTGTTACACGAGGCGTTAGCCGAGTGCGACAAACCCACGAGTGTAAGAAAGTGATTTTCACACATGTAATGTACACTATTTTTCCTACGACCACAAGTTATTTACCAAAACAAATAAAAGTTGTTCGTCTTTACAGAAAAAAAATAAGACAACAATTGAAAACTTTGCATCACTAGGGTGATATATACTTTTCCTTACTGCGATATATTATACTGTTTAAAAATATATTTATATCAAAAATCACCTACCTAACTACCTAAAATTAAAAAGGTCCTCCTTTAAAAAATATAGCATAGCTTTTTAATGTAAATCCAGTTAACAGCCTGGTAACTCCAAATTTATTTTAAATAACAATGACAGCGATGACAGCTTTATATTATACTTTGCAACACTAGTGCTGTAAAGTACTTTGCAACACTAGTGGCATTTTCTATGCATGAAAACAGTGTGCTATTTACTATTTTCACATGTGGTCGTAGAAAAATATTATATTATGATAGAGTGAACTTGACAGATAAAAATGTCAAGAGAGCAGCTGGGTGCCATCTTAAATAAATAAATAAATAAATAGAAAAGAAGGTCTTGTGAAACATCATTTTAAAGCTCCTATCGAGTACTATATAACTATACAGGGTGTTTCGGGAGAAGGGAAATATTTGGGAACACGTTCAGAAGGTCAAAATATGAGAAATTAACTTATATGTTTTATTCCGATTCTTAACCGTCTCTGAAATAATTATTTCAAAGTTTTTTTGTAATTATTTTTTAATTTAAAATCAACATAAACTATTCTACTAAAACAGGAAAATTCCACTAGTTCTGGTTAGTTTTTGAAAATACTCCCACCAACTTCAATACAAGCTGCAGCATACTCCCCCTGATTGAATGTGTGAGGCATTACTTATGGAACCTTTCTCTTTTCGGTTCAAAACGCCCAGAATCAATCAAACTAACAACCCAAGCTTGTCAAAACTATCAGTCAATTAAATTAGGCATTGACAACTAATAAAATACCTACAAACTGGAGAAATACAACACTTCCTAATTACTTCAAAAAACTTTATAAAAAATAACTTTAGAACCGATTATTTCAGAGACGGTTAGGAATCGGATTAACACATATGGGTTAAATTCTCCTATTTTGGCCTTCTAAACATGTTCCCAAAACATTTCCCTTTCCTCCCGAAACACCCTCTAGAATGCAGAGTCAATTTTTTAGGTAATAACCTACTACAAAAGGTGGTACTTCAAAAATTACCTAAATACCTGAATTGGATGGCCGTATTTCTGAAAGTAATAAACTTAGATATATCCAATATGGCATTTTATAAAGCTTTTTAAATATCTTTTAAAAGGTAATATAATATACAGGGTTGCTTTACTAAAAATATATATACATACTTTGTATCTTTACCTGTATATTATTACCAGTATTATCATTAAAAAGGTATGTTAAAGAGTTTTAAGACAATACCACATTATTAATATCTAACTTTTATTGCTTTGGGAAATATGGTCATTCAAACAGGGCCGTGTCTAGCAGGTGGTGCAAGTGGTGCAAGGCACCAGGAGCGCAACGCTGCAGGGGCGGAAAATTGTGAAATAAAGGGCGTAAAGTTAAGAAATGAAGGACGCCATTTAGGAAGTGAGGTTTTAATATTTTAAATCTAGTATAATTTGAATGCAAGGACCTTTTTTGCTCCTCAAAATTTTGTATATCTGAAACACACATTAACTCTACTAGGGGCGGTAAAAGTTTCTGCACCTACGGCACCAGACTGCCCTTAGGAACGGCTCTGCGTTCAAAACAACGTATTTAGGGTAGAATTTTTAAAGCGCCTACCGCCAATTTTGCAGTAGGTAAAGGTATTGACTTTATATTTTAGGATTATAAAGTGCTCATTAGAAACTTTAAAATAATGTGCCATTAAAAAAACCTCTTTACATTTAATTTTTTTCTAAGATGGTGCTCAGCAGCCAGTTTGAATTTTTCATCTGTCAATTTTACTACAAAATATAGTGTTTATGCATTAATTTCCTATTCCAAAGTTTAAATTTTGTAAATTAAGCCGTTCAAAAAAAAAAAAAAACAAAAAAGGGGGGTGGAGAATTAAAGAAATGTACTTTATGTAAATGCCCATACAAATATTTTAGAGGACCTATGCTACGAGCATCTGGTATAAAATGGGACATAAGAAAAGCACAACCCTATGAAGTTTATGATGAACTAGACTTTGATGTTATAGTTGGAACGGCAGGTGATATTTATGACAGGTAAATAAAAAATAATAATTTGTGTGTTTTCTTATATCTGGTGGTGC
>JACEGR010011842.1:0-13490 GCA_014170235.1 Listronotus bonariensis | reverse complement strand
TTAGAAGCTGGAGCTTAGAACCCACACTAAATACAGGGTGTCCCAACGTTATTTATACACCAAATTACTTCGCCTCTATAAAACATACAAGTATAAACTTAAATTTAAAAATCTTTATTTGGATAAACTGTGTCTCAAAAACGTGATTTTTATTGAAAAGTAGGTTTTTTTAAATCGAACACCCTATACATTTAACAAAATTTTGAGTCTACACTAAATTATGCATCAAAAATATATAATACAGTATACGTCCATTATTGCTGGTTTTTAGATATTAGGTGATATACTTATTAACTACTAAAAGTAAAGAAAAAAAATGTAATATGGTTTTAATTATTTTGAAATAATTCTGTCACTTTCAGAGTAACAAATATTATAATAACATGAAATTAATTATATTTTTTGTAAAAACTACTAATAGGTAAGTCAGCTATTTAGATTATTTTAGATACATATTTACTAACCTAACTTAAAAATCCGCCCCTAATTGACCTAAAACATTCAGTAAACATGTGTCTAAAATAAACTAAATTGCCGATACCTATTAGTAGTTCTTACAATGGAAGGTAATTAGTTACTTGTTATTTTGTTATTTGTCATTCTGACAGAATTATTTAAAAACAATTAAAACCAAAATATTATTAAATTAATAAAATAAAACAAAATATATACTTTGTTCATAGTCAAATTAAAGTGACTATGAACAAAGTATATATTTTATTTTATTTTATTAATTTAAAATGTACGGTCACAAAGTAACGGACGAAACCATAAATTCTTCAAAATATTATTCTTTCTTTATTTACTTTTAATTGTTAATAAGTATATCAACATACTGCTAATATCTTAAAAATCAGCTCTAATTGACATGTAGTGTGTTATATGTTTTTGATGTAGAATTTATTACAGAGTAAAAATTTGTTATATATAGGGTTTTCCATTTAAAAAACCTATTTGCCAATAAAAATCATGTTTTTGAGACACTGTATACACTTGTATAATAACTAGTACTATCACCAAAAAGATTTGATCCAAATAAACATTTGGTAATTTAAGTTTATTTTTAAATCTTGTACAGGAGCAAAGTTATTTGGTGTATAAATAAAGTTGGGACACCCGGTATATATCAGATGCTACCGGCGTTAATACTTTGACAAAGACAATTTTAGTTTTCAAATTTGCAAAAATAAATATTTTTTTGGTAAAATCCTCCTCAGACAAAAAATAAACTTTAAAAAGCGATTATTTATAATTATTATTTTTTGTTTTGGTAATTTAATTTAATTTTGTAAAAATATCTGCCAAATTAGCGGCATCTCAAAATATATATTTTTAAATTAGAGGCATCTCAAAATTTTGCATAAAAAAATTGTGGAGTAAAAAAGACTATAGTTCTTTGAAACGTTGCTTGACTGGGTTTATGGCTTTGCTGCAAGGCAATCGCCAGCTTTAAAAGGTTTAAATCATTTTTAAAAGATTTAGAGTTTTTAGGTTAAATTTAATTTAATTTACAAAAAAAAAAATAAAGAAATTGTTTTTTAAGGGCAGGGATTATCCTCCATAAATATTTTTTTGCACAAATTTCAAAAATATTTTTTTTACTACTTGGCCATTAGCATTTGGTAAGCAGGTTGTTTCCAAATTGCGGTAAAAAAATTTAAGAGCGTATTACTGAGCCAATTTTATAAAAAAGTTTATATAAACATAGGTCCGAAAATGATTTGTTTTTAAGATACAGGTTGTTGAACTTTTAATAGAAAATTGGGTTTTTGTTATTATCCATAATATGCCTAATTTAATTTTAGTAAAATTTGGCTGTGGTATTTTCTGAAATAGGAAGTTAATTTACCCCTAAACTTATTTTAATTAGTGAGACTAGTGGCGGCGTAGGACGCATCTTAGGTAACAAAAAACAAAAATATATAGACAAAAATATGCAAACCACTGGCTTTTTGCAACTTTTATATTTTTTTATATATGAAACACTTTAAAATACAACTTTTTGTTTTTTCATATTTTTACGTAGCTTGGCTAGTTTTCCAGAAAAAAAATAAAATCCGCTAAACTGCATATTTCTGAACCAAACAAGAAATATTGGGGCAATTTTATCTTTTATAAATAAAGTGTTATAACTTCTTTTTGGCAATTATGTAACAATAACAACAAATACCTAATTAAATTAGGTTTTTATCTAGTCTAACAAATTTTACTAAAAAAGTCTGTAGAAATTTTTAAGTGTTTTAAAAAGTTTAACTTGCCCTTAAATTTTCTTACCACAATTGGGAAACACCCTGTTTATTTGGTGTGGATCCCATGGCCTACTTGTTAAATGTAACTATTTGAAAATATTATCTCGCCAGTGCCTGTATATCCTTAAAAAAAATCAGGTTGGCTGTTTTCTAAAACCACTCTGTACCCAGTGCCGGATGTCTCACTACCTGGTGCCCTAAGCAATCTAGTCTTGTGGTGCCCCATCCCATAATACCTTTAAAATTGGTGAGGAGCAAAAAAAGGTACTTACCGATTAAAAAAATATTCATCAGTTTTTTCTTCCAAACCCTTTGAGGACCAAGAAATAAAATATAAAGAACTTTTCAAAACATGAAAGTCAGTTGTTTTACGTTGTGTTACGTTCCAGAGTTTTAAAGGACCAAAAAAACATCACCTTTTTAAAATAGAAAAAAATATATTTTGCGTTTACAAATTAATAAACATTAATGAGTGTCCCCTTTGGTCTAAGCAATTGCTTGATTTGCTTATAGGTTAATCCTAAACTGTCTGTACGTTTCTATTACATGGTTTATTAATTTTGACCTATTTAGTAAAACAAATACCATCTTTCCATTAAAAAAGTCTATGTTTTAATTGAGACGTCGATAATAATGACGGTATAGTATTAATAAGCTGCAATCTCTTTGAGGACCAAAAAAATAAATAAAAAAGACTATTCAAAACACGAAAGTCAGTTGTTTTACTTTGTGTTATATTCAAGAGTTTTAAAAGCCAAAAAAAAAATATTACTTTTTTAAAACAGAAAAAAATATATTTTGCGTTTACAAATTATTAAACATTAATGAGTGCCCTCTTTGGTATAAGCAATTGCTTGATTTGCTTATAGGTTAATCCGGAACTGTTTGTACGTTTCTATTACATGGTTTATTAATTTTGACCTATTTAGTTAAACAAATACCATCTTTCCATTAAAAAAAGTCTATGTTTTAATTGAGACGTCTATAATAATGACGGTATAGTATTAATAAGCTGCAATCTCTTTGAGGACCAAAAAAATAAATAAAAAGACTTTTCAAAACACGAAAGTCAGTTGTTTTACTTTGTGTTATATTCAAGAGTTTTAAAAGACCAAAAAAATTACTTTTTAAAACAGAAAAAAAATATTTTGCGTTTACAAATTATTAAACATTAATGAGTGCCCTCTTTGGTATAAGCAATTGCTTGATTTGCTTATAGGTTAATCCGGAACTGTTTGTACGTTTCTATTACATGGTTTATTAATTTTGACCTATTTAGTTAAACAAATACCATCGTTCCATTAAAAAAAAGTCTATGTTTTAATTGAGACGTCTATAATAATGACGGTATAGTATTAATAAGCTGCAATCTCTTTGAGGACCAAAAAAATAAATAAAAAGACTTTTCAAAACACGAAAGTCAGTTGTTTTACTTTGTGTTATATTCAAGAGTTTTAAAAGACCAAAAAAAAATTACTTTTTTAAAACAGAAAAAAAATATTTTGCGTTTACAAATTATTAAACATTAATGAGTGTCCCCCTTGCCCTAAGCAATTGCTTGATTGGCTTATAGGTTAATCCAGAAACTGTCTGTACGTTTCTATTACATTTTTATTAATTTTGACCTATTTAGTTAAACAAATACCATATTTTTCATTAAAAAAGTCTATGTTTTAATTGAGACGTCTAGAATAATGACGGTATAGTATTAACTAGCTGCAATATCCTACATATATGTAAACAAAATTGCGGTGCTGGCCCAATATTGGTAATTATTGCCGGAACTAATCTATAAAAACTAAAAAATATCTTTATTTATTATTTATAAAATTCAAGGAAAAATAGGGCAAATTCAATCAGTAACAAAGACTACTTGGCAAAAGTTCTATTTAAATATTTAACATTGTTCTAAATACAGTGTAGTGTAGAGCAGAAAATATTGTTGTTTTTCTTATGCCTTCTTAGATTTTTACACTGCATTATAATAAACAATTAATTTATTTTTGTCCATTTGACAGTAAATAATTTTAATGCAAAATATTTTGCAGTTATTTTTATAAAGTCTTCTTTGGAAAATGAAAGCTTTTAATTATCTAATAAAATACTTTATAAATAAAGTTGGTGCGACCCGTGGTCCAGTCAGTGGCGCAAGTAGCCGGGCATTGTTGGGCTTGAGCTCCAGTTTACAATATATACAGGTTGATCATTTTTAAGTCGCCGCTTTTGCTAACTTTTTATTATTAGAGATACGAAGTCGGGTAAGTTGATTAAGTTGTAGTATTTTTTCCGCTGAAACACGTGCTGCCGACAAAAAACAATTGAACATCGGGTTTAGGATTTAATGCAAAGAATATAATTTTCTTAAATAGAACACCATGTATAATATATCACCATTTAAAACATCTATCAAAGAGCTTTAAAAAAGTTTTTATGTGTTATATCTAATTTTTGATAGTTTTTAAGGAGTTTGATAGTAAACTAACATTTCTTAAATAAACACCCCCTTTAATTGCATTACCAATAAATAGATATTTTAAAGAGCTTTAAGAAAATACCACATTTAATATGTTTATTTCTTATAGTTTTGAAAATATGGCCATCCAAATCTTAAAATTATGTTTTTTTATTTTCATTTCTACAGCGCCAAGCTATGATCACTATAAGAAAAAAAACATTATATCTACTTGAAGATATGTTCTGTAGTTTGGCGGATTCATTTAATAGATGTTATTTATTTGGGTACACGCCAAAATAAAATTAAAAGTACTAAAAAACCAAAAAAATTTTAAACAAGTAAACAGATAATTAAAAATCGACGTTTCGGTGGCAAATCTGCCACCGTTGTCAAGACAAATGAAATAAAACTAATAAAAATAAAAACTTACTATTATTTAGGCTTTAAAATTTACAATTTAAAAAAATGTCAAAACAAACATGTTTTGACATTTAATGTCAAAGTTTTCAGAATATCCCAAAAAACAGAAAAATTGTAAACTAACATTTCTTAAATAAACACCCCTTTAATTGCATTACCAATAAATAGATATTTTAAAGAGCTTTAAGAAAATACCACATTTAATATGTCTATTTCTTATAGTTTTGAAAATATGGCCATCCAAATCTTAAAATTATGTTTTTTTATTTTCATTTCTACAGCGCCAAGCTATGATCACTATAAGAAAAAAACATTATATCTACTTGAAGATATGTTCTGTAGTTTGGCGGATTCATTTAATAGATGTTATTTATTTGGGTACACGCCAAAATAAAATTAAAAGTACTAAAAAACCAAAAAAATTTTAAACAAGTAAACAGATAATTAAAAATCGACGTTTCGGTGGCAAATCTGCCACCGTTGTCAAGACAAATGAAATAAAACTAATAAAAATAAAAACTTACTATTATTTAGGCTTTAAAATTTACAATTTAAAAAAAAATGTCAAAACAAACATGTTTTGACATTTAATGTCAAAGTTTTCAGAATATCCCAAAAACAGAAAAATTGTTAATTTTAAAGTCTAAATAATAGTAAGTTTTTATTTTTATTAGTTTTATTTCATTTGTTTGACAACGGTGGCAGATTTGCCACCGAAACGTCGATTTTTAATTATCTGTTTACTTGTTTAAAATTTTTTTGGTTTTTTAGTACTGTTAATTTTATTTTGGCGTGTACCCAAATAAATAACATCTATTATATCTACTATTTTTTGGGTTTGAAAGGCCATATTTCCAAAACTATAAGAGATAGACATATCCAATTTAATATTTTCTTAAAGCTCTTTAAAATATCTATTTAATCATGATGCAATATACAGAATGTTGTATTTTAAAAATGCCAGTTTACTATCACATTTCCGAGGATGGCCATATCTCCAATATTAATAAAAATTGGATATAACACATGAAGACTTTTTTAATGCTCTTTGCTAGATCTTTCAAATAATGATATAATATACCGGGTGTTTTATTTAAAATAAAGTACATTTTTGCAGTAAATGGAAAATCCGATGTTTAATTGTTTTCTTTTGTTAGCAGCACGTTAATAATCGGAAAAAAATACTACAACTTTATTAATGTAGCCGACTTAGTATCTCCAATAATGAAGAAGTTAGCAATAGTGCCAACTTAAAAATGATCACCATGTCTGTGTCAAAATTACCAATATGCCTTAAATGATCTTTGATTTTGGGTAACGGTGGCTAACTGTCGTTTTAAGGGGACTAAACCCCTTCAGCCCCCCAGCTGCTCGCCTGGATCCAATGTGATATTTAAAAAAAAAAAAGGTCTAATATGTCATTCCTTAAATCTTGTTTTCCACACAAAACGTGATAATAATAACTGCATTATAATCAGTATCATGGCTATCCATGGCACACTTGACAAAAGTAAGTATTTATCGAGTATTTTGATAAGTAATATTTAATATATTGTTCCGTAACACCTCGTATAAAAACACCCGTCTTCGTTTTTATACCTTTATTAACAATGGAACGTAACTATGGTTACAACAACGACAAAATATTCACTTGTCAATGTCTCGAAATTTACAGTACAAAAGTCGAATCTATACTAATCATTCGATGATTTTCTGTCGCCCTTTATAGTAATATGGAAAAGTGAAGAATGATCTAGAATTTTGGAGAAATATCGCGATAATATTCCATAGTACAGGATGCTATAGAAGTTCTCAATGGATAATTCGGGCGGTTTCGGAAACCTTCGAAGGTGATGAAAGAACATAGGAAAAATAAAGGTAAATTATTTAAATAAATAAACAAACTAAATTAAATAATCCTAAATCTCTAAAATTCTCTAACGTAAACACATTTTTGAAAGTCTGTAACAATATATCCTTATATTTACTTTAATTCCGAATTATTTAGTATTCTTAGATTCACCAAAAATCCCTTTTCTTTGAGAAATGCTTGTCTAAAACGGTTACCATTTAAAAATTATTAGTTTTTCATACTAGTCACTAAAAGTTTGCGATTGTATTTTTCCGACATCACCTGGGGTGCTTGGAAGAATTTCCGCCCAATCATGGCATACATACAATATTAAAAATGACGTTAAAGAAATCAGGTAGGCATTAAAAACTTTTAAAAATGTTACCTTTGGGTTAGGAATTGTCTTAAAAATCCAATATACAGGCTGTTATACAGGGTTTCCCAAAATAGGGTACCCATTTTATTATTTAAATGTTTTATTTTAGGTTACATTAAACTTTATACTATACTAAATAACAGCTAACTTGGGAGCTATGATAATCTAATAATAGTTTTGCTTAATTGAATTCTAACTTTAATAATTACGTCTTCTTAATGACATCCACCAACTTCAACAGACAACCATTAGTGGTTCATTACCAGCACCTGTTTTTACAATCAAGGAATGTAAAGTCAAAAGTCGCGAAGGAGTTGAAAAAAATAAACGAAGGTTTGCTACGACGTGTAATGAACCACTTTTTATCGAATATCCAAAAATGTGTTGAAGTTGGTGGAGGTCATTATAAGACGGATTTTAAAAGTTAAAATTAAATGTAGCAAAATATTTATAGGTTATATATTGTAAAGTGCGGCGACTCCCCTCACTTGTTCGGTTCTCTTTGGTCTCAGGGTTGCCTGGGCGAACGAACGCACCAGGCACGGGCCGGATAAAGCGCCGCTGCGTGCTTTGCTCGGTATAGTTCCCTCAAACTTTTGTTAAGTTCCCCCTTCTTTCCTTGGTCCGAGCAGAGGCGCGCTTTCGCCCTGTCGCGCTCTTTCCGTCGGGCATCTAGATCCCCGGTTCATGCTTCGGCGACCTCTGGTGCCAGAGTGAACTCCGTGATGTAGCCATCTTCAAAATCAGTAATCGAGTACTCGCGGAGAGGTTGGGACCGGGTTTGGTTCTGACGAAGTCTTCCTGACCAACTTGGTGGGGCCCTCGAAAATATGCCGTCCCCTTGCCATGACCTTGAAGGTGGGTGGTGCAGGGGTCCTCCCCATCAACCCTGCACGCACCCTCCGCTTCTTGGCAAGTGGCAGCATAATTTTCTATGCCGCTCCCAAGTTGGGTCTCTGTTCCCATCCATGTGTTTCTGTCCCACGCCACGGGGCGTCCTGAGAGAGGGTCTGGGCATTTTGCCGTAACTTGCCAGACGTTTGGTAAGTGGGGGTCGGTCTAGGACCTCATCCCTACATCCGGCCACCCACACAACTGTCGGCAAGCTACGGCATCCGGCGCAACCCCTCATCAAGGTCACCACAACTATTTGGGTTTTCGATGGTCTCATTTTCCTTCCCTTCTCCCCTTAATCCCTTGAGGTACCTTTCGGCCCCTTCCCGGGTGAAATACATTGGATTTCCATTCGTATCCATGGTGGGCAAGCTCCCACCCAAAACGCGGGCCGCCTTCCTCCGGCGTTGAGCCCGGCGTCTTAGTGTATGGTGCTTGGCCACCATGGCGTTCTTTACAACACCTTTATTTTTCAGAGCTTTCCCCCTGGCGCGACCTGTTTCCCCCATTTTGGGTCCTGTCGGCTGGGTGGCTCCCATCGGGTGCCACGGAGCCGACAGTGACCAGTTCCAGCTCTTTGAGCCTCCACCTGTCGTCTTTAAGGTTGTCGGGATTCATTTTTGTTTTGGTTCTTTTGAAATAAAAGATTTGTTTGATTTTGCTATTTTTTGGATTTTATTATTTTTTCCAGAAACAATGACAATGGCTTTTAACATGTACTTCTTAAAACTAACAAATTTCCCTGGCTTTATTACTCCCTGTATTACAGACAAAATAGCTTGCAACCCTTACTTCCCTAAACGACAACAGTCTACTCTTTTAGGAGAGTTTTTCCCCCGGCTAGTATGTTATAAACTGGGCCAATTTCCCAAAGGTCGAAAAACGATGAGGTTCCTTGAACCTCCAACTATCTCGAATTATCGGATGTAACTGATGTTACAAGAAAAAAACTTAAAGTCTTTCTTTTTCTTAAAAGAAAAAGAAAGACAAAAAATGAACTAAGTTTAAGAGCAATTTAAATTGAAAGTAAAAGAAATGATTATTTGATAAGTTGAAATTTAATTAAAACACAAAACAATCGAATTTAAAATCAGAAAACTAAAGAAATTTATCTGCACGAATTTACTCAAAACGATTCTCCTAAAAGCGCACACCTTGGTGGTGACCCCGAATCGGCAGAAAGATATACCGTAATATTTTTTTTTATTTATATAAATAAAAAAATTATAGTATGTAGATAATGCCACAACAGGGGTTGGCTTTACCTCTACCGCCACACATGCGGCGGCAAGAGTCACTTTAGATAAGGTGCGTTTGTCCTATAACGCGAAGAGAGAAGGCGCATACAGCCTCCTTATTAGTATGATAGATTTTGTGCCAGCTATTATTTTGCTGTTACATTACAACAATTACCGACAGCCTGTGCGGAGGTGACGTTTAGAAGCTGTATTTTTAATTCTTGTGGCCCTTGTAAGCGCCGACTCACCGTGTGCAAGCAGGTAACCCGCTTTCTTTGTATTTGCACCTTTAAAGTCGGGCCACACATATCTACACCGAGCCCGATTTTACGGTGATAGAAAAAAAGTGGGGGAATTAATACCTAATAAAACATATTTTTCTACTTATCTCGGTTTTAACTATCCAAACTTTGTGTATGTGATATGGGTAAAAGTCTCACCTTACCGCATCGATGCCCCACACAAGACCCACACACTGTAGCACAATCGTGTCTGGAATGCGTTTGTTTAAATTTTATTATTTTGACGGTGATGCATGCGTACGGTCTGGAGTACATGCCCAGTCAACACCGACTTTACGGAAAGCCAATCAACTGTCATCCGACGATAAAAAATGGCGGCATCTCTTGTTTTTTGGTACAGTAGACAAGTATAGTGTTTTTGTCAGTTTTTTTCGTTTTCAACGGTTGTTTTTACCTTTTAATTGTTTTAAGTGGACATAAAGGACGTTTAAAATTGATTTTTGCAACTGTTAGTACAGTGTATGTTTTATTTACCTTTTTTTCTTGTGATAGTTTGTGTAGTGGTGTATCAACAAGTGGTTGTTTATATCCGTTTAAACCAGTTTTTTTCTAATTAAAACATTGTGTTATTAACTTTTTATTGGCCTAGTGAACTAAAAGGACCCTCTTAGTATAGTGTTTAGTGTTTTTTTGTGATTTTCTTTGCGATTTTTACACTCAAAAGACGACAGGTTATACGGGTGTCCGGGAAAGTGGAAATCTCTCGCACACGTATGGAACAGATGAAAATAACACGACAAGTTCCTATAAAATTTTTCCGTTTAAGCCCCCTGCGGAGATATGATCCCCTAAAGGGGGCAGCTAGAAATCGATTTTTCGTGAATAACTTTTAAAGCGCTCTGTATAATTTGATAATATTTTAGTACGATGCATACTAGTAAGAGACCTCTTAAAATAGTGCCCTTGAAACTTATGTCGCTTCTTTAGTTTGCCAGGGACGGACTAGTTTTCGCACATTATTGATAATATTTTTTACGCCCTGTATGGTGAAGACACAAAAAATATGTTTTTGGGTAGTTTAAACCTTTTGCTAAAAAAGGTACTCTTGTCTGACATCTAGATAAAATGAGCCGTTTTCGAGTAAAAAATTATTTTAACACTAAAGAGTTTATTTTTGTTTAATAATACAATATTTTATTTTCAATGTAATTTGTAATTTTTGATTCAGTATTGAAGTCCTCTCGTAGCAGGTCAGGAATTTGTTGCAAATTAGTAAATAATTTTTTACTCGAAAACGGCTCATTTTATCGATGTCAAACAAGAGTACCTTTTTTTTAGCAAAAGGTTTAAACTACCCAAAAACATATTTTTGTGTCTTCACCATACAGGGCGTAAAAAATATTATCAATAATGTGCGAAAACTAGTCCGTCCCTGGCAAACTAAAGAAGCGACATAAGTTTCAAGGGCACTATTTTAAGAGGTCTTTACTAGTATGCATCGTACTAAAATATTATCAAATTATACAGAGCGCTTTAAAAGTTATTCACGAAAAATCGATTTCTAGCTGCCCCCTTTAGGGGATCATATCTCCGCAGGGGGGCTTAAACGGAAAAATTTTATAGGAACTTGTCGTGTTATTTTCATCTGTTCCATACATGTGCGAGAGATTTCCCACATTTTCCCGGACACCCTGTATACTAAATTTATAGTAAATTTCTGTTTGTTTAACAAATTATGAAGTTTTTAAAAATGCCGTCCTCATGGTGTGTGTGCCTCTTTCTAAGAGTACCAGATGCCAGTAAAGGCCCAACGGTTTCAGTTTTTTCTTTTCCCTCAAATAAAGATTTTAAAAACAAAATGAATACATGCTATTTGTAGGGAGAATTTTATCCCAACAACACATTCTATAAGGTATAATTGATCCTAAATGTATTTTGTTTAAAAATATAAAGTTGTCTATGTTCTTAGTAGGTTTATAAGTTACATTTTCAAAGTTACGATATAGAACGCAGTACAAAATTTTATACTAATACAGGGGATATTTTGGATGAACTATTGAACAGAGCCACGCTTAAAATCAGGTGTGGTTCACCTTTAATTTTTACTACTAAAGAGTGTAACACAGAAGAAAAAAATAGGTCACTGAATTAATCTTAAATTGTTAAAATGTCTTTACTTTTACAATAAAATTTTTCATTCTAAACAACGTATAAGTTGCACTGGCAGTTTGGATCCAACTGCTCTTATGATTCTGGGCAAACGACAGAGGTGGATTATGCTACCCCCTAACCATGACGTTGTGATATGTGCAGCTTATATGTATATGGACTATAGAAGGACTATTAACCAAAACATCAGTTTTTTAAAGAGAACCGTCTCTTAATAATATTAATGCAGTGTATTGATTAAAATTTATTTTTTGGGACATAATTGTCAAAAACATGACACAAATTATATAGTTAAAGAACTTTTATTTAAATTTTCAAATCTATTTTAAAAAATTTTGCCAAACAAAAAATTATGTTTTAAATTCAAAAATAATAATATGCCTCCCTCAATTGGAAGCGGATAAAATCAGGGCAACATAAAAAGAATAAATAGTTTGCATAACATATTTTTATTGTTGTGTAAGTTAGTTTATAATACTAGTATTTATTTTCAGATGATACCTGCTCAAGTATGGTGAGAAACAAATTTGGTGGGTTTGTGTGATTTGTAATCTGTTTTAAAGTACATTAGTTTGTCAAGTATTTTATTTTATTTTGAATAAACTTAAGATTGTTAAAACAATATTATTGTACATATTTTTAATTATGGTACTTAATTTGTATTTTTGACGTTGTCATATCCTTTTGGGATTATTATAGAAAATATATTGAAATAAATAAATAAATAATTTACTATATCAAGCTCAGAATGTATGTTAAATTTAATCATCTATTAAATTTTGTGAACATTGTAAGTAAAAACATAATATGTATTTAATTGTAATGTTAAATGAACATTAATAATATTTTCTACATTCGAAAATATTCAGAACAAAACAGATAGAAAGATAATGCTAATATTTAGCATTATATTTCTATCTGTCTTTGTTCTGAATATTTCGAATGTAGAAAATATTATTATGTTCATTTAACATTACCTTAGTTTTAATATCAAAAAATTTATTTTAAAAAGTAAAAATAAAGACGTACAAATATGCACTTATAGCAGTTTAGTATAAAAATTCCTTCCATATAAAATTATTATTACTTTTCTGGCAGAATACAATTTTAAGCGTTTTTACCAAATCTGAATGCTTAATGCTTAATTGCTGTAATTTCATATTTGTACATGCTCATTAAGTCTGAACAACTTTCTTTAATAGCACTTTCTGATTTTGTCAAAGATTAAGGTACCTACTTTACTCTTGAGCAAAATTCTATTTTTTAACATATCTCGTATAAGACTAAAGAAAATTAAAATTAAATAATTGCATATTAAGTTTTAGACCATGCAGAACTTTTTGTATAAAGATTTTTTTCGAAAATGAATAATAAAAAGTTTTCCATATGGTTTCAACTTTATCAGACACACTGTATAATATGTAATATTTTACGATTAAATATCATAAAAAATATTTTGAATACGATAAACATGCCCGATAATAAATATTTAAAGTACTATAGGAACGACAGTTTATTACATATACTACTCGACTAGTAGCGCCGCCATATTGGATGTAGTTGATAGGCTTTCTGTGGAGTCGGTGTTGGCGCAG
>JACEGR010011841.1:0-13491 GCA_014170235.1 Listronotus bonariensis | reverse complement strand
GGCATTATCATAATGCCAGCTCATAATGCCCTAAGGTGTCGACGAAGCGGGTATTATTGCTACCATAACATATTCCGTTTCCTAAGGTATTACGGATCAATAATAGATGGGTATAGAGCTTTTTCAGGAGATGCTGACCGTTACGTCATACATTGTTGTTCTCGCTTCATGTCGTTTAAATCAAGAGTGACAAAAAATTACGTCATTGACGAATGTCGGAGAAAATCGTTAGCAATCAGTCAATGTCAGTTACTGTCATTATTGATTTTCGATATTTTAGGCATTCCAATTTTTTATATATTTTATATATCTTTGTGAATGTTAAGTAAATAAAAAAAACTATAAGTGTTTAGTGCCAAAAACAAATCTATTTTGCGTGACACTTGTGACCCCGTGTCTAACATCAAACATTTAAATTTTTCATGGAGTGTTAGCTCAAAACTATTTGAAAAATGTTTCAGTTTTTAAACGCTGCGAAAGATCCGCCAAAATTAACAGAGGCCAGCAAGGGAATGCTAAATGCTTTTTCTACACTGAAAAAGTACTTTACAGAAAAACAGCAAGACGAGATGATGAATGCGATTTGTATGGTAGACTCCTTACAAAAAAATGTTAACATTTTCTGAGAATAAACGAGAAGAAATTATGTTTGAAATAGGCAACATGGTAATGAACAGACATCGAAAAAAGCAAAATGGTCCCAATAGTTCGTACTTTTATACTACTCGTCCAGGCTCTTTTAACAGTTTGGGATCAATCTAAATGGTCATATACATCTCCTTCATCACACAGCCGTCTTCTATCAGCAAATGTAAACTGTTCAACCTATACCACTTGTCAAGCACCAACTGAATGGCTTTAAATAGTTTCCAATGAAATTATATCTGTTCAAATTATTTAATGTTGGCAATTATTTTTTATTGGGCTTATAAAAATGCATAAAAGTAGGAATGAATAATTATCTCTTATCTATCATGTCGTTAGAAGTTTATTCAGTGCCAAACAGATTTAAATTTATTAAGTGAAGTGAAATAAGTGGACTAAATATTTTAAATAGAACAGAACTTCTGAAGCTTTTTTAGTAGCTAAAAATCTTAACGTCAATGCGAATCGTATTTTTTCTGGTATAGCTTCTTTCCAGTTAGTGTCTTAATTTGCAACTATCAAGGAAATTTGTTGTAGAAGATTCTTAAAATCGGCATATGACACCCGATTAAAATGATCGAACTAATCCGATGGTTCTGCAAGCAGCTCAGAAAGTTGATTGTTCATAGTATCCCTTTAAAAATATTTAAAAAATATATTAAATATATTTACATGCTACGATCCGGACACCCCTCTTTCCCTTCATTTACTTTTATAATTAAGTTCTTATTATAAATGTCATCATAATATATGGAAAACTGAATATATTTTTACCTTGGTCTGCTTCGATAGAAACTCAGCTTTCAGCACCTTCTTTTAAGTCATTTTTTTAAATCACTTTGGTTTGGTGCACCTTTCCATAAAAATTGGAAACACTGTACAAATAAATTGCCTCGGCTGCTACAGTCTCCACATACATAGTTACAGAACACCAACAAAAAAATATTTATATACTCGTTAATTGGCAAACTTATTTTTATTTGCCAAACTTATAAACGTGTACTGAAGCCTTGAGATAGACTGTTCAAATTTAGGTTTATATACACAGGGTGTTTATACATTGTGATGAAAAACTGCTAGGGTGGAATTCTGTTATCAAAATAAAACACATTGGTCCACAGTTTCTTAGTTCTTAAGATGCACGGCGTTATATTTAAAAAAGTTAGCTTTTGTAAATATTTAAAATACCATTTAACATTTTTTTTTTTTTTTTTATTAGGCACTTACTTATTTTTGGTATTTTTTGTATCTTCTTTAATTAAAAAAAAATGCATATTCTTAAACCATAAAAGAAATATATTGGAAAGTTTTTTGTTGTTATTTATTTTAATAAAATTAAATAATTAATTTATAATAACACCAGTTTTATAAAACTTTTTGATATCCCAGTAAAAAAAAATTGACTGATAATGTCTGTATTTCAACTGCTAATGCTGTTCAAAAATATAATAATTAATTTACATTTGGCTTAAAAATAAAAAAAAAAGGAAAATTTACTCTTTAGAAAAAACATGTTTTTGAAGTTTTTATGAAACCTGGTTACAAAAATCAACGTTTCCTTTGCGTGAATTATATTTTTTTACCATCAAGAAATTTTATTAAGAGTAACTTTTTTCCGCAAAATAAAATTCCTGATTCATTTGTTCTCTTGTGCATCGATTGTCTGTATAAGATTTTAGTTTTGAAACAACAACTAGCGTAAAAACAGTTTATGGCTATTATGATCTATCTCTGAGCAATTTTTACAAATCTCTTTAACTCATTTGCTCTTAAAGTTACGAAAAAACTTTAAATGGGAAATATTGTAGTTTCTTTCGTAGAATACCGTCATTTAAGTAATTGTTTTAGGCAAGATGTGCACTGAAGTGACTAACAAGAGGAGTGGCGGCGAGTTGGTGAGATATTGGTATGTGAATTCTTTAGGGCTTTAAAGATTTCATCTTCCACTAGCTCACCCCCTGGCCACCAAGTTATTTGCTTGCCACTTCGGTTCGCGCCTCGTCAGAGAGCAAAACTTTGGTAAAGGGTAACTTTTTTTCATAAAAATAAATACTAAAAAGTCTCCCATATGTGGACAAACTGTAAATACCTTATGCTAGGATTGTTCTTGAATTTGGAAGCAAAGTTTTGTCTCCAATTAATAGGATATTTGGTAACATAAATAGATATTGTAACAGATTTCTTTAATGTAAGTTAAAATAAACTAAATATTTTGGCCAAAAGGGCAATATTAGGTTTAATTAGGCTAGGTTTAGTTAAGTAGTTCTAATGCTACTGTATATCTTAAATTTTATTTTTTATATGTCAAATAAATAAATAGTTTTAAAATCACCAACAGCAGACGACATGCTGTATATGAGTTTTGTGTTTTATTTTTATCGGGAATTTAATTATACTTCCTTAATATTCCTGCCTTTAAATTCCCAATATAATTTTAATAAGACCGCAATGTCGTATTGATATCATTAGTGTGGAACGGCCTTCATTTATCACGAAAGTGTATAACCACCTTAATAAATATTCTAACGTCAAAATTAAAACGTCATTTTTTTTGGTTAAGTATATGACATAATATACGACGTGCCCTAATTTCGATATGACGTCACGAAACGTGACGTAACGGTCAACAACTCTGAAAAGAAGTATAAAACATAAAGATGTTTAACACCCTTTATCTTGAAAAAATGCATTTTATGATTTTTTAAATAACGTAATACTTAATGCTTAAAAACACAAAAATTTAATAGATTACTTGAAACTTTCTGACGTAACAAATACAAAAATATTAGCTTGAAAATTTTTGTTTTGAGCCCCCGTACTCGAAAAAGTCGAGCGACCACTTATAATTAAGTATCATATTTCAGCGCTCTTAAAATTTTGTAAAGTATCTTTTTATTTTTACCTCTGAGGTTATAAAAAGCAGTTTTTATAGCTGTGAGGTCATAAAGGTAAAGGCCATATACAGCTTGTCTGCGTGTTTACTTAAATTCGCTTTATACACTTTTTATTATTTTACAAATAAAAGTTATTCTTTATAAAAAGTTCTGCATGGTCTAAAACCTATAATGTAATAATCGGATATTAATTTTTTGAGTGGAATACGAGGTACTTCCAAAAAATATGAATTTTGCTCAAGAGAAAAATACCGTTATTCTTGAAACTAACGAAAATTATTATAAAGAAAAAATGTTTAGGATTATAAATAAGTTTTAAATATGCAAAACTGTCAATAAAAACACATTTTAATTTTTTTATGCTTTGTTTGTAGACTAAAAACCAGTTACAAAGATGCCGCGTCATACAAATAAAGACGGCAATCAACTATCGCTGTCTAAACGCGTCGTTTACATCGTGTGCGAGCAACAAAAGGAGAATAATTGAAAGTGAGACAGAAGTGATGACGCCATGGCATCTTTTTACTGGCGAGAACTTTACATTAGAAGATGCTTATTTTTGAAATAAAATTTGTAAAGAAAGCTTTAGAACTCATAAAATGGCGAAAACTCACACAGACACTCGTTATCGCAAAAAAATTTAATTTAGACATCTTTTCTTTATAAAAATTTTCGAAATTATGAAAAATAAAGGTAGCTTCCCTAAGGAAAAATTTATATTTTTTGAGAGACCTTGTATACATTTTATAAAGAATATTCACTTACCAATATCGGGCAGGGGTTTGGCTTCTCTCCTAAAGTTATTTTGTATATCTGGCACGTTATCAACTCTTTTGATGTCCATCATCAGTGCTTGTTCTCCACTACCCGACAATTTTCGCATCTAAACAAAGAGAACATATTTTAGGTAATGCGCCCTAAAAACTGCTAAAAGTACTTAAAAGCATTGTTGGAATATATAAATATTAAATCGTTAATATTTCGAAAACTAAAAATTTCTAGAATGGACATCCCTGTAAAAATTAATCCGTATTTTTAATGCTTAATAAAATGAGGTAAGAAAAGATGGGGATTTTTAATTTTTACGATTATTTTTGACCACTCTGTGTTTATTAATTGTAATAGTATATTACATTACAAGTGTGGAAAATGACTAATTTCACACGAGTGGGAATATTGTAGCACGAGGCGTTAGCCGAGTGCGACAAACCCACGAGTGTAAGAAAGTCATTTTCACACGAGTACTGTACACTATTTTTCCAACGACCACAAATTATTCACCAAAAAATAAATAAATTAAAGTTTGTCTGTTCAGAAAAAATAAAAAACAATTGAGAACTTTGCAACACTAGGGTGATATTTACTTTGTAACACTAGTGTGATATATACTTTTCCTCACTGCTATATTATACTGTTTTGACAATATTTTTACATCGAAAATCACCTACCTAGAAGCATTATATAACTTTTATCATTTTGGAATTTAAAAAGGCCCTCACTTAATAAAAATTGTATGGTTTTGTTAGGTAATAACGCTAATAGTTTAATACGGTTTTCTGCTATTATAAGTGTTTTTAAAAATTATCGATTCTTACATATTTTAGACACTCTTCTAAATAAAACGTAAGTGGTGCATATCCAAAATATTCCGTTTTTAAAAAATATCAGTAAATAAACTTACGGGACCGGTGAGTGAAAAGGGGTGCTGGGTGGGGTAAAATTGGTAAAACGAGTTAATGAATCTGAACATCACATATAAAATTAAGTAAAAATAACAGTTTTTCCTCATATTTTTAAGAAAAATATAAAAAATATGAAAATTGTAAATGCATAACCTAAAGTCCTAAAAGTAAGAAAAAAACGACTACCAAACGTCAGTTACCATGCAAAATATGGAAAGCATTTGGCAACATCGGAAGGGTCTGATTCTATTTATGAATGGATAAAAGAAAGTGGATTCATAAAGTGTGTATTAGCCTTAGGTTTAATTAGGGATTTAAAAAAGATTTAACTAGCTGTTTGAGTACACGAAGAAAGAGAGGAAGGAATTTGATCTATAGGCTTTTTTTCTCTGGCGCTTTAGGTCGAACGGTCAAGCGGCAAGGCTGCCTCTATAAAGTACGTGCTCAAAGGTAGAAGGGAGATTTTTAATTTGATCTACATACCTGACAACACTGTGCCAGTCAGTGAAAGTTGTTTTTGTGGTTATGTCTATTTTTGTTTATGTTTTTATTTTTTCGTAAATTTTAATGAATATAAAATAAGATGATTTTCGCTAATTTGGGTTCTACCGTTTAAGGCAAATAAAAGTTTTTTTTTACTGTCACTTCAATAATTATGTCACTTGCAAAACCAATAGCAGTTTTTAGAATGACATCATAATATGTATCACACCAGTGTTGTAAAGTACTTTGCAACACTAGTGCTGTAAAGTACTTTGCAACACTAGTGTGATATAACGCATTTTCTATGCATGAAATCAGTGTGCTATTTGCTATTTTCACAAGTGGTCGTAGGAAAAAGTATTAATACAGTCTACTGAAGAAGTTCTTTCTGTACGAGGAACACATTCCCAACATATATTAAAAAGCTTTTGTTTAGAAAAAATTTATGGTTATGTAATGGCTTGCAGACGTCATTTTTGACATAAATTTTAAAATAAGTCAAAAACGGTTGAACTTATATAGGTGTAGAGCACTATACATAAAATATGTTTAAAATTTTACGCAGATTATGTAAAATATTATTAATATATAGAGTGTTTCATTTAAAATAAGGAACTTGACATTAAATTACGGTATAACTTGAAGTGGTAGAACTGTCAAAATATTTTGATTGTATGTCCTCCATTGACTTTATAATGTTCAAAATGTTCCAAGGCCTACTTTTCGAGAAACCGATCGCAGCAATTTGCAGTAGGACACCTTGTATACTTATTATAGAAATAATGGATGTACTTGACTTATACTTTTTAAGATCCCTTGTATCTATAAGTAAAAACCAAATAAGAAAAATTAAAATATGCAGACAAAAATGGCCTGTAAAAAATTACTTGAAGAATAATGATTGAATACGACCCCTTATTAGGTACTCTATAACGGTACGCGGGTAGTTGAACCATAGAGTAAGGAAATTATAAGAGTTATCATGGAATAGCCGATTTAAGGACAGGTCATGCGAAAACTCCCAATATAATTTTATTCGTTTCTCGTTGAAATACCGCCAGTTAGTTATTTCAGTAAGCTTACGTGTCTCCCCACAGCTGATGTTACACGAGGCGAGGTTTCGACCGACGCATTTAAAGTGTAAACTGGAAAAATGACAAGCCTGCCACCAGGCAGCGCTGAGCCTGCCGCAAAAGCGGTACGAAAATTTTAGCATGCCATGGTTTCTCTTATCCGTAGGTATGTTACTTTATGGTTGAACTTATAAGAAATTAATAAATCATATTTAATTTCTATCTGACTGTGGAGTATACACATTTTTTAAATTTTCTTTCTCCTAAATATGTCAAAAATGACCAAAAAACAACTTAGATTATTCAAAAAACTTACCTGATGATAGTTTTGATTTAGCGACATAGAGCTTGAAGAACTGGACGATGAAGGAGAAAAACTTTTGTCATGAGTCTTGTTCGCCGCCAAAGAGTTTACGTCCGGTGAATTTCTTGACTCTTCTCCCGGTGGACTTGACCTACTGTCAAGAACGTCTTCTGATGGGTCGCTAGAATCAATGGAAGACTCTTGTCGATTTTGTTCTGAAATAAGAGTTCAATATAAGTAAAAATATCAATTTGCGTTAGTAGGAAAATAAAAGACTTTGCGGACCATATTTTTACAGCTAAACACTTAATGTCTTTTCATATTAGCGAAAGACGGAAATACGGGCGACGGACCAACGCTATCGAAGTGTATGGAGTCAAATGAAACCTTTCATACGCAGAGAACGGTGAAAGTCGGCAAACTCAAAGACTTCGTATAATTTTTTTCTCTCTGTCCGTCAAAACCGGCTTAGTGTGTTGAAAGCGCAGACGTAAGGATAAAGAAGTGGTAACTATTAACTTATCGGACTTCACGACGATTTGGACGATTTTTATTGAATAGGTTTGTGTTTGGGTGCTCATCACGAATCTGAAAGAATTTTTGGTTGGCAACGTTTCGTTTGCGATAAGTACATACACTAAACAAAATAAAATTAACGGAATTTTTACTTTATTTCCAATTCTTTTCAACCGCAGTAGTCATGGCGGTCTTCATGGCTACTGCAATTGAAATGATTGAAAGTTAACAAAAAAATGTGTAAAAAATTAAATAAGCAGATTTTTAAATGGTGTTTATAAAATACTAGCCGACTCGTGCCCCCTTCGCTAGTCAATAATCATAATTTTCTATTGAATTTTTTGATCAATTATAATAAAATATAGCCTATAGCACTCCTGAATAGTGTAGCTTTTTGATTGTGAAAGAATTTTCATAATCTGTTCAGTTTTATAAAGATTAGCCAAAGATTACAAACAAACCAACAAAGTAACAAACGTTCTTCTCTTTATAATATTAGTTATGATTTGGGTACCAATGTTGTGTAAATTTCGAGAATCGAGTGCAAAATAAAAAAGGGTTTTAGTAAACTTAGGTTAGCTCAAAGTCGGTCTATATAAGGTCACGACATTCGGCCATATTGCTTTTGACATGTTATGACGTCACATCTCCCATTTTTCGGCCATGTTGTTCAGTGCCGGAGATATACAGTTTATTGTATTAGTAGAACAACCATTTATATAACAATTTTTAATTATTATTAAGTTGTAAATTCTTTTACTTTAAATAAGAAACATTTGGAATTACATCTTTCAACAAATATTACTTCCAAAACAATGTAAAATGAAATGCGCAAATTCTAGACGCCACTGGATTGATCATCAGCAGCTTTTTACCCAGTCTTGCCAACTTTTCTCCGTGGAGTGCCCTTCCTTGCGTCCCCGACGTCGAACCGCCTGAAAGTTGAGGATATGTTGCAACCTTATAAATATAAACTAACCTTGGGTTAGTTAGCTTTTGAGTTTGACGATGATTATTTTCCTTAATAGAAAATTGACCAATCAGAAACCACATATGCTGTTTAACCGCGAATACATTTCTGTCATCCAAACTAGTTGTCATAATTGAAAGAAAATGTAAAACCGCTTTATTGTAAGTTTTTCAAGAAATAATCCAGCCGTATACCACTCGACCTATAAATTGGAATCGATTAACCTACCCAAATATTTTTTGTAAGATTTTTTTGAAAATAGTTTTATGAACAATAATTTTTTAAAAGCCTTCGACCGCTTCGCGGCTCACGTTTTAAATTCAAAATAAAAACCCTCGACCGCTGCGCGATTTGGTGTTTTATACATTTTTTCCAAACAAAATCTTACTCAAAATATTGTTGGGCAGTTTAATCGATTAAATTTATAGGTTTTGTGATATGATATATGAATATGTCAAGAAAGAATGGTTTCTGGGTAAAGAACTGTTAGATTTGTAGCTAAAAACCATCAAAATTTGCGTCGTGTCCGGTGTCCGGTAAATAAACTTTGGTTATTTTATAGAAACCTGCGGCAACTCCGATTTTAACAAAATTTGGTATACGGGGGTTTTTGGGGCGCTGATCACGAATCTGGAAGAGTTTTTGGCGGAAACGTTTCGTTCTCGAGATATTCATCATCAAAGCTCAAATTTGAACTAATCTTATTTTTCACTATATTCCCCCTTTCTTTTGCACACAATTCTTGATTTAAAGCTAAAGTGTCACACAATATTTGATTTTCACTTTTTAAAACCCCGTTTTTCTACGTTTTTTACATTATTTTTGCATTAAATTGCGTGGCTTTTCTTTGATAATGCAGCAACCTTACATACACATAGGGCTTCATGGCACACTGGGATTGAAATGATTCAAAGTATAGCTATGCAATTTAATGCAAAAATAATGTAAAATACGTAAAAACGGGGTTTTAAAAGGTGAAAATCAAATATTGTGTGCCACTTTAGCTTTAAATCAAGAATTGTGTGCAAAAAGAAGGGGAATATTGTAAAAATAGGATTAGATTAAAATTCAAGTCTGATGATGAATATCTCAAGAACAAAACGTTTCCGCCAAAAATCTTTCAGATTCGTGATCAGCGCCTCAAAAAACCCCGTATACCAAATTTCGTCAAAATCGGAGTTGCCGCAGGTTTCTAGAAAATTACCTAAACTTTTAACAAACAAGTTAACAAAGTAAAGAGTTTTGGGATTCTCCAGATGGACTAAGAAGTGTAATACATAATAAGTAAATAATCTTTGGCACCCCACATTTAGACGCCTTGAGAAGATAAATACATGTTTAAATTTTTAAGGTAATAGGAACAGGTAAAGATTATACAAAGAATGCCGGCATGTTAGCAAGATGATGCACCGATATCGTTTTGTTGTTGCTTTACTGGCCTATAAACCTTTTAATTTGGCTTAACGTTTATTACGTTATGTAATTAACATTCGTATAAACATAAAAATTGTATTAATTATTCCAAATCAATAAATATAAAAATAGTTGTTAAGCACAACGATACCTAAATAGTTTTTAATTACAGCGTTTCTCCTTAAATTTGTTAAGTATTTGTTCTAATCAACTACAACTACAACTTTCACAGAAAAAAAAACTTTAATTATTTAATAGTTTCCATAAAAGAATATTAAAGAAATACCAGTAAATTTCACAAGAGCACCACCATCAACTTTTCATTAACAGCACCTCACAAATACTAAACTTGAAAGATTTTACGCTAAACTGAATGAATGTGCGTTACCATGTTTACCGAGTGACATACCATCATGCCCACATGCAAGTCTTATAAATATTTAAAGAAAAGCAACTCTTGCGGAAATATTACATTTATACAAGGAGTATTGAAAAAGTGTGTTCTTTGAATTAACGAAATAATATTATGGTGCAGTTTGCTTTGCTTTTTGTTTTGCATTGTTTTAAAAGTGATTTTTTTTTATCTTTGGACAATCCACGAAGGCTGAAAGCCTAAATACTAATGTTCCGTGGGTGTCTTAAGCAGGTTAAGAGGAAGTTTGTTAACACGGGACTTAAAAACTTGAAGATTTGGGGGAAGGAAAGACCTTCGCTGGCAGTAGGTTCCACAGTCTAGAAACTCTAGGGATAAAAGAACGAACGAAATGGGAAGTTCAAGGCCTGTCCAATTGAACCGTATAGGGATGCATACGCGCGGCACCACGAGTTTCTCTGTTGGGAGCTGCAAGAGGAGGGACTATACTGGATAATTCGTCGGAGCAGAAGCCGTAAAAGTATCTAAAGAAGAGCGATAGATCTCCCACAGCTCGACGATGGGCAAGAGAAGAAAGTCTTTGAGTAAAGGATCATTAATAAGACGAACAGCCCTTCTTTGAATGGCATCAAGAATGCTGAGGGTTGTAGGGAATGCCATTCCCCAGACATGAGAACAATATTCCAGAGAGGGTCAAATTTGGGACACATACAAAGTGTATAAATTGGAAGGAAAAAATACTTTTTGGCTCGGAAAAGAAATCCAAGCTTTTTGCAGCCGCGGTGGCTATAGATACAATGTGTTTATGCTAGTTAAGGTTATTCTCAAATGTAACGCCCCCAAGGTTAAATGTGTCCCCGCTCTGCAAAACCTGGCCACTCATAAGCAAACGATGAGTGTTTGATGATTTTTTCGCGACAAGGAACATGACTGTGTTTAGGATGCATTAAATTGAACGAGATTTTTGGCGCCCCAATCCAATATCAAATTAAGATCCTGTGAAAGAGATATCTGCATCGCCCTGCGTTTGCTTTCCAAGTCGGGTTGAGTGATTGGTTTGGGAACCTGAAAAGTGGAGTGAAGGGTACTATCGTCAGCATAACTATGAATGGGATTGGTTGTGGAAGAAAGAAGATCGTTGATGTGAAGAAGAAACAAAGTTGGTGCTAGTACTGAACCCTGAGGCACTCCAGCATTAATTTCGGGAAAGCTTGAAGAGTGGCCATCAACAATGACTGATATACGTCGATTAGAAAGATAACTGGAGAGCCAAGAGCAGAATTTAGTTGGAAGACCGTAGGAGGGAAGTTTATTAAGAAGTGCGTCATGCCAGACTTGCGTATTGCTTGTCATGTAAAATTTTATGTTTTTCTAAATACCTAAGAATTTGCGAGTTAATGGATTTCTCCATTAACATTAAAAAATTATTTTTAAGTTGGGCAATACCCGGCAGAAAAATGAAAGCCCCAATATTATTTATTTAAAGTTAAAGAAGTTGCAATTTAATAACAATTAAAAAGTGTTGTAAAAAAAGATAATTGTGTAGCATCAATTTCAGTTAATTTAAATAACACTTGATTGCCTTTGCTTTATACTGAAGTATCTTCAGGAAGACTAAAAATTAACTAACTATTCACCTTTTTTGTAATATAAACAATAAATACACCAGCAACCAGTTATCTATGTCACTATGACACTATAACCAAACAAACATATTTGACATTTAATGTCAAAGAGTTGTCAGAATATCCTAAAAAAATAAAATTTTAAAATTTAAAACCCTAATAATAGTTAATTTTTATTTTTATTATTTTTATTCAAACTATCTTGACAACGGTAACATACTTGCCACCGAAACGTCGATTTTTAATTCTTTTATTTTTTTTTTTTTGGTTTTTTGGTACTTTTAATTTAATTTTTGGCGTGTACCCAAATAGTTACCACCCATAACATAAAAATTTATTAGTAGTTAAAAAGTGTGCAAGTTTAATTTGGTACACACTGTATAATTCTCCGACACTAATGTTGACACTTATCTCACTTAAGTAGTTGAAGACATGATGACAGTTTTACTTCCATCAGTTCACTTGCAAGTGATCATGATCATTTAATCACATGACAGATGCCATTTGAAATATTAATAAACATTCAGAATAAAGTTAGCCACGTAAGTTTCAAAAGAATGGTATCAGTTTCACTTCTATCAGTTTGTTCACTTATCATGTCTCAAAAGAATACCACTTTAATAACATATCCGAAAGTTGTTCCTTGTGACGTCAACACAACTATTACCACTATGGCTAAAAATCGGTTTTTCTTGAATAACTTTTACAATACTTAGTATACTGCTATAATTTTTTAACACAATGAAGCTAAATATTTTCACATCCTGTATATCAAGTAAATTAAAATAGTATTTCTGAATAGCCTAAACGCCAAGCTAAAAGGTACTTGATGTCGATGAATTACAGCGATTTCGACAAAACAGCGATGTTTAAATATACAGTGTGTTTCATTATAAAAAATACTGTTTTACTATGAAACCCACAAACAGCATTTTTAATTGTTTCTGGTATTTTACAGTCTTAAAGGGAGTAAAATGTCAGAAGCCAATTTCAACAGTTTTGTATTTTAACTAAGAACAAAGATATTTATGGCAGATACTTAATTTGGGTGACCTTGTATATAATAGCGTTAGGAATAAATTCTTTTTACACTTTCACTTCTTGCCTTTATAATTAAATTACACAAATCTATATAAAACTATTGTATATGGTAAAGTTAATATAGTGATTGATACTAATCCAAATTGCAATGTATTAGAATCCCCGTTGTGTTTATTATTCATTGTTAATCATTTTCTAGTTGAATTAATCTTATCTTTTATTGTAACTCTGAAGGTACTTTAGATAAGCAATGCAAAAAAATACAGGGTTTTTAATTAAAATTGTGTTTGGCTTTTATTTGTACAGGGTTACAAAATGTTAAGAAAATTTAAGGGCAGAATCAACATCAAGAACATCAATAAAAGTTCATATAAACATATGTCCTAAAAATAAAAATAAAGTTTTTTTTAAATTTAACACAACGTAGTTCAAAAACTAAGACGTTTAGGACATATGTTTATATGAAGTTTTT
>JACEGR010011840.1:0-13493 GCA_014170235.1 Listronotus bonariensis | reverse complement strand
AACAATTATGACGCCTGCGCAAAAGTCTAAACATGAACAGGTAATTAAATATGAACAGCAAAATAAACAGCTGAACAGCCCTGTATTTTCCAAATACGGCACCGTTTTTCTAAAATACAGTGCCGTATTTTAAAAAACGGTGCCGTATTTTAAAAAACGGTGCCGTATTTTAAAAACAGTGCCGTATTTTAAAAAACGGTGCCGTATTTTAAAAAACGGTGCCGTAATTTAGAAAAACGGTGCCGTATTTTAGAAAAACGGTGCCGTATTTTAAAAACGGTGCCGTATTTTAAAAAACGGTGCCGTATTTTAGAAAAACGGTGCCGTATTTTAAAAAACGGTGCCGTTTTTCTATTTCGGGTTATCTCTGGTTGAATCATGTGAAAGACCATGATAGGTCAGGGAGCCTGGTGTCAAGTAGGTTCCCCGATATCGTTGGTCGAAGGGTTGACAACGAGGATAAATTATGGAGTATCCCATTTTTAGATTTAAATACTTTTCTTCGGGTATATCCTGTTTTAGCGAGGTGGTTAGCTACAAAATCACCGGGGCTATGGTCAAGTCCTTGGTTCATACCAAAAATTTTTCTCGTGTTTATTATAATTTTTTTCTTAACCTTTAAATAATTATTTTTGTTTCGACCCTCTGCCTGCGTATTTGGTAGTGGTTTTGTCTGTTGGTGGGCCGAATGGGTAATGACAGCAAGGGATTTTAATTAAATTTTTTATTTACCCTAGGTAAAATGTATTGCGTGTGTTTTCGCAGATGGTAATTGTCACCCGGACATACCAAAGATCCTCCATTTAACATCCACGTTGGAAGGTACTCCGAGGTGCCCTTGGTGTCATTCCTCGCCGGTTTTCCTCCAGTCTTGACCACGTCTGGATATCGTTAGGCACTGTTTACTGGTTTCAATAACGCATGCGCGTCGTAACCATGTTGCTATTTATTTGTTTAGTTGAATTTTTAGTCTTATGGATTGTGTTCCATGTTACTTTTCTTAGTTAGGAAAAATTAAAACTGTTTTTAATTTTCTTTAAGAACACACTATACACCCCTACCTCCACTAACACTATGTCTTAGATTAAATTATAGTATGTTAATTAAATCTAAACCTCTACGTTCCCGCAGTTGTGGCTCTTTTTCCGCTCCCTCTAGGAATCCGGACGGAGGCCTTTTTTTTTGTTTTTTTTTAATAAATACTATTGTTTACATACGTATTCAATAATGTGCTTTATGTAAATATTTCAGATTTAATTTTGGTGTATAATAATTATCCTTTTAACTTGTTTTTTTTAAATTTATTATGTTTTTTTATATTTTAATCAAAGTTGTAATTATATTTTTAGTTGTTATTTTTATGCCTTTATTATATGAATTATGTATACCTAAACTGCCCTTTTTTGTTTTTATTTGTAATAAATACTATTGTTTACATACGTATTCAATAATGTGCTTTATGTAAATATTTCAGATTTAATTTTGGTGTATAATAATGATCCTTTTTACTTGTTTTTTTTAAATTTATTATGTTTTTTATATTTTAATCAAAGTTGTAATTATATTTTTAGTTGTCATTTTTATGACTTTATTATATGAATTATGTATACCTAAACTGCCTTTTTTTTGTTTTGTTTTTATTTGTAATAAATACTATTGTTTCTGTATTATTCTTATTGTTTTCTTTAATTAGATTAGTTTTCCCCTCCTATATTAAATGTAAGCAGTGTTATAATAGGGGTGGTCGCAGTATTGTTATTATGTGACTCTTGATATTTTGTCGTAGACAGTTATGGCCCCTCCTCCCAAGGCATTTTGGATTCTGTCACGCTGCCTCAACACTAGGTGGAGTGACTAACTTGGTAGGCGGGTTGCCGAAGCACTAGGCACTGTAACTAACTTCAGTTGGTGCGTCCCGGGTTGCCTAACTTAGGCGCTAGGCCCTGTAGCTAACTTCAGGCTGCGCGCGCCCCGGGTTGCCTAACTTAGGCGCTAGGCCCTGTAGCTAACTTCAGTCTGCTCGCGATATCGTCGCCCGAGGTCTGCTCGCGATATCGTCGCCACCTCTACTGACGAAACAGTCAACAACTCTGGTGGAGAGTATATTTTTCTTTTCATGGATGTAAAATAAAAGAGGTAAGCGAGCTGTAAATTAATAACCTGACATCAGGTACAATTAATGTTGACAAAATTGGAAATTAAAAATAATGAAATTATTAAGACTTTTTTATATTATTGCTAACAGGTTTAATTAATTTAAGAATATCATAATCCTATACCTAATTTCTAAACATACTGGGTTAGTAAAAAGTATCGCAACTTTTATATATCTTTAAAACCGCTAAAGCTAAATTAACCAAATTTGGTATTCAAGGTGTTTTGATAATGTGATATTAAATCGTGATATCGGCACTATTGTCAGATTTCGCAGTTTTGTGCTACACGTATTTATTTAAGTTTTTTAAATAAAATGCCTTATTTATTTTTATTGCACTAAATTGGACGGACCTTCCCCTTCTAAACTGCCTACTTGGTGGTCGTTGACTGATGTGGAAGTGGAAGTGTCGTCTCTTCGCGAAAAAATCCTTTGTTATTTAACCCATCCTATCCCCAAATTGCTATTAAACTAATCTAAAATCAAGTAGAAGGTAAGATCCATCCATATTATTTGATATTTTGATAAAATTTAGACAAAAGACTTAATATAAAAATCTAACCTAAAAATCTAAAATGGACGAACCTCCTGGGGGATCAAAAGATCCTCCAGATAAACACTCTCAAACCAAAAAAATTAGGAAAAATAATAGATATAAACCTGACAGTTTAGGCCCATTTATAGTAATAGCAGAAAATAACTCAGGAGGCAAAAGCCTTCATCCGTTTGCAATTGCTAAAGAAATCTTTAACTTAAAATTAAATGATATTATAGGTAACATGAAAAAAGATAGGAATAGAGTTACGATTCAATTTAAAAATTATGATTCGGCCAATAATTTCTTAAATAAAGAAATTTTGTTAAAAAAAGGTTTTGATTTGTACATTCCTGATTATAACATTTCCACTAAAGGTATTGTGAAGGGAGTCAGTGGGGACATAACAATAGAAGAAATTTTACAAAATTGCGTAGCTTACAAAATGGGAAAAGAAATAAAAATTCAAAGCATGAAAAGATTCAGTAGAAAAATCATAACAGAAGAAAACACGATTGACTGGATACCAACAGGAACATGTCTAATGACATTCGAGGGCAAAATCCTGCCTGATTTTATAGTATCCTTTGGACTGGAAATCAAAGTAGACCCATACATATTACATGTAATCCAATGCTATAAGTGCCTAAAATATGGTCATACCAAAAACCAATGTAAAGGTAAAGAAGCTTGCCACACCTGCTGAAAAAATGGCAGAGTCAACAAAATCAAACAACGCCCTTATACAGCCAGATAACCAGCCCTAAAAAAGGAAAATAAACGAGAGGGAAAAAGGATACGATAAAAATGAACACAAAAAATGTTTATTCCCGGCAGAATCGAGAACGAACACCCAGAGCTGGATCGAACAAATAAACTCAATGGACGATAGATCGAATCAAGTTAGTTTCCCTAACTTAATAACAAAATCTCAATGGATAATTTTAGATGATTGCGGAACAAGCGATCACTTTCCTATACTGATCAAGATTAATACAGACAGCACTATTATTCATCAATTTAAATATACCAAAAGAAACTACAACAAAGCAGACTGGGAAAAATTCCATGATAACATACTAACTAAATAAAACAATTACAAATAAGACATACAAACATAACTCGCCATGGTGGGACGAGGAATGTTCGGAACTAATAAAAACAGGAGAGCAACATTAAAAACATTCAAAAACCAAATTAACTTAGAAAATTTTCTAACAGCCAAACAAAAAATAGCACAAACTAAAAAGAATTCTTAAACAATAGAAGAAAAATAAATTCAAAAAGTTTTGCGAAACTTTAAACAGAGAAACACCAATCAAAAAGTATGGGACACGATAAATAAATTCTCGAACACAAAAAACAAAAAGAGAAATAACAAATTACCAAACGAAAATACAGCAAACCTCATACTAAACAAAATGACCTCTTGCCACACCAACCCAGAGTTTCAGCTAGAAGTGGACAATCAAGAAATAGAAACAATCAAAATGGAAGAACTTAATCTTGCACTTTTTAAAAAGAAAAATTCTGCTACTGGAATGGATAACATTTTTTACCCAATGTTAAAAAAAAACTTACAAACCATGGAAAATCAATACTAATTAGAATTTTCAACGAAAGCATGGAAGCAGGCACCATACACGAGCAATGGAAAAAAACACTTATACATCCCATAATAAAAGAAAATAGAAACCCAAATAGTCCAGACAGTTACAGATCAATAGCATTAAACTCAACAGTATGTAAATCCTTGGAAGGATTTACATACTGTTGATTTTGATTTAAACTCACCTACACATCCATTAGCAAAATTTTTACTTACCATTTTAGATCCTTTGGTAAACAACACTGATACATACATTAAAAATTCTAAACATTTCTTAGAGAAATTATCAAACATAGATATTGATCCAAATAATACACTGGTAAGTTTTGATGTTGTTAGTTTATTCACAAATGTCCCAGTGAATAAAACATTAAATATTGTTAGAAATGAATTAGAAAATAATGTCCATCTTGGCGAAAGAACAAAATTAAGCATAAACACTATTCTTGAGCTTTTAACTTTTTGTGTCAAAACAACATATTTTCAATATAACACTGATTTTTATACACAAACCTCTGGCATGGCTATGGGTTCACCTTTATCACCTTTATTAAGTAATATTTTTATAGAAAACTTTGAATCAAATTTTGTAGAAACTTATCAATATAAACCTTTAGTTTGGTGGAGATACATAGATGACATTTTTTCTATATACCAACATGACGAACACTGTTTGAATAATTTTTTAACACACATTAATACAAAAGAACCCACAATTAAGTTTACGTTAAAAAAGAAAAACAACTCACAAAGAAATGGTAGTTTCTTGACATTTTAATAAAAAAGATTTAAACAATTTTGAAACAAAAATCTACAGAAAACCTACACATACAAATAGATACTTAAATTTTAACTCAAATCACCCAATAATGGTTAAAAAGGGAGTTGTAAAAAGTCTACTTGATAGAATTAAAGTCATTTGTTCTAATCAAAATATAAATATTGAAAAAGATTATTTAAAAAATATTTTAATTCAAAATAATTATCCTCTTGATTTTATAAATAATTGTTTCCTTGAATTTAAAACTCCAGTTATAAGACAAAATCAAAATAGACCTATTACAAATTTATTTTTACCATACATTCCCGGACTATCAAATAAAATTCAACGAATAGGGCATAAATTTAATATTCGCACAATCTTTAAAACACAAAACACAATCAGATCTCAATTAACAAAAACAAAACCATACAACTTAAATGAAAATACAAAAAATGTCATTTATAAAATACTTTGAGAATGCAATAAGTTTTATATAGGTGAAACTTGTAGACCATTAGCCAAACGCATAAAAGAACACAGATCATACATTAAAAACACAGAATTTCATAAATCAAAAATCTGCCAACACGCATTTGATAACAATCATAGAATAAACTGGGATGCTTCGAGCATTTTAGCAAAGAAAACTTGTTCTAAAAAACGCAAAATCAAAGAAAGTGCGTATATATTATTAAATAAAGATAATTGTGTAGCATCAATTTCAGTTAATTTAAATAACACTTGGTTGCCTTTGCTTGATACTGAAGTATCTTCAGGAAGACTAAAAATTAACTAACTATTCACCTTTTTGTAAAATAAACAATCAATACACCAGCAACCAGTTATCTATGTCACTATGACACTATAACCAAACAAACATGTTTATGTTTCAGAATATCCTAGAATATGGATTGTGGAGGGGAGGATAACCATCTTTTATGGCGGACAAGTTGAAAAAGTGGCAATCGGAAAGTAGCAAATTGGGATGGCGCCACAGTAGCCAGTGGAGAGATTTTGGTATTTCTTTCCTTTTTTATTTCGTATCTATATGTCCTTTTTCATTTTGTATCTCACTCTAATAATTCATGCTCATTGGTTAAAAAATCTCCTCTGGCTACTGTGGCGCCACCTTAAGTTGCACCTTTCGACGGACACTTTTTAAAACATTCAGATGGTAATCCTCCCCTCCACCATCCATATCCTAGGAAAACATAAAAATTTTGAATTTTAAAACCTAAATAATAGTAAGTTTTTATTTTTATTATTTTTATTCCATTTGTCTTGACAACGGTGGCATATTTGCCACCGAAACGTCGATTATTAATTATCTTTTTACTTCTTTAAATTTTTTTGGTTTTTAGTACTTTTAATTTTATTTTGGCGTGTACCCAAATAAATACCATCCATTAAATGAATCTGCCAAACTACAGAACATATCTTCAATCCTTGGAAGGAGTAATAAAAAATAGGATAGAATGGGATATGGAAAATGAAAATAAATTCCCGAAAGGACAGATAGGATTCAGAAGAGGTAAAGGATGCATGGAATGCCTGGGAGAACTCATAACCAATATACAAAAGGAATTCCAGAAGGGAAATAAAACATTAGCGATATTCCTGGACATCACAGCAGCATACGACCATGTAAACCTAGAATTACTATATACAAAACTAATTCGGTTAAACATACCTAGCAAAATTTGTAACCTTATATATAAGTTAACAAAAAATAGACAGATTTATGTCAAAACTAAGAAGGAAGAAATAATAGGTCCTAAAAACTCTTCGAAAGGCATCGCACAGGGATTTGAGCCCAATTCTATTCAATATATACACCATGTCTTTACACTCGATTTTTAGTGAGAATGTAAAACTAATACAATACGCGGACGACTTGGTTCTACTAATCAGCGAAAAAAACATCAAAAACCTGATAGATCAAATGAACAGAGAACTAGAACCTTTACTTCAATGGACGGAGAGCCACAGTTTTAAACTCTCTCCAGAAAAATCCAAAGCTATAATATTTTCTCAGAGAAAAAGCAAAGACACATTCAATCCATTAATAATAAGAGGAAGAACAATTCCATGGACTAAAGAAATAAAATATCTTGGCATGCACATATCTGAGACTCTAGACTGGTCTAAACATGTACAATACATCTGTGGGAAAGCTCAAGGAGGAATCAATATAATTAAAGCATTAACTAGAGTGTGGTGGGGTGCTGCACCAGACACTCTTTTGACAATATACAAAGGAATAATTAGATCTCATCTAGATTACGGAACATGCTTTATCGGTCCGACGACTAAAAAAACCTAGAAAAGTAAGATAAGATCCAATATGCTGCACTAAGACCTATAACAGGATGCATGAAATCAACCCCAACTAATACTTTGCTCTCAGAATGTAGCGAAACATCACTGGAAACCAGAAGAAAATGGCTCTCAAAGAAAATGATACTCAGGAACATGAGATTCAAAGATAATAATCTTATTAAAAATCTAATAGAAATCATCTCTATAAATCCTAATTCTGGATACTTCAGGTGGAAAGGCGAACCCATGTTGATAAAAGAATACAAAAACTTATCGGACTTAAACAATATAATAAAAAAATATGAGAAACACCCCTCCTTTGAATTTGACAGGATCAACCAAATAACAGAAATAACACTCATTAATTTGGAAGTAGACAAACGTGATAGCAAAAATCAAGAATTTCTAAGGAAAATCGATAAGTGGAAGACACACACCCTAGTTTATACTGATGGATCAAGAAACGAAGAAACAAAAAGAGTGGGAATAGGGGTGCACATTCCCTCAATGAACATCAATTCCTCGGCAAGATTGCCTGATGAACTACAAATTTGTACGGCAGAAAGAGTAGCAATAAATAAAGCACTAACACTAGTCCTTGAGAAGAATATCAGAAGAGCAATCATACTCACAGATTCAAAAAGTGCAATAGAAAAATTAAACAACACAGTAACCCCTTTTACCGAACAAATAGCATACATGACAAAGAGATTTATAATAGATTTAAAAGAACAAGGTCGAGAAATCAAAATAGCTTGGATACCTAGCCACTCTGGAATCCAGGGTAATGAAACAGTGGATCAATTAGCAAATTTTGGAAGAATTTTAAATGTGCCCCTGGAGATCGAGATTGAATACACAGAAATTTTACCTCAAATTAAAAAACAAATGGCAAAAAAATGGAACGAAGAACGGAAAGAAAGTTTGACCCATAATAAAGGGATCAAGTATGGATGGATACAAGAAGAATTCCAAACAAAACCGTGGTTCCAAAAATTCCCTTATACAGACAGAAGACTTATTACAACAATCATAAGAATGAGAACGGGACACTGCATAACACCGCAACATCTTTATAAGATCAAATGTAGAGAAAACCCAGAATGTGAATGCGAGGAGTTAGGTTCCCTACAACACATTCTTCTAGAATGTCCTTTAATGAACTCGAGCATATATCAAGAACTGGCAACAACAGGAATACCTACTCCCTTCACAATACACACACTACTCAAAAATCTTAACAATGAGAGACAAAAAATAATAATAAACTTTCTTAAATCTAACAATCTAAATATCTAGACGGACACCTTCTACTTGAAAAATACCTCTCTTTTAAAATCTGGGTTCTTAATCCGAGGCAATATTTCTTGGGTGATTTTTTCCTCCGTTGCCCAGGAACGAGAAGAGTTTATATCCGTTGTTGTGCTATCTGTCTTTTAACTACCAACGCGACGACTCTAAAAAGTGTTATTGAACATAAAATATGTTTTGAGCAATAAAAGGAAAATCTGTGGGTCTAGAACCCGACAATCCAATTTTCCAACCACTTGACGATGGCTAAATGCATTAAGTGTGAAAACCAAAAACCGAAAATAGAATAGAATAGAATAAATTGGACGGATCAAATTTAGTAAGCTTCCAAATTTTCAAAATTCTGTCTCTATTAGTTGTGATATGATACACTACACTTTCCGCAAAAAGTAATTTAAAGCCTAAATATCTTAAAAACCCCTAAAGCTATGTTTACAAAATTTGGTATTAACGGGTTTTTTGGCATGCCTAATTAATCAGTTATATCAGCATTGTTGCCAAATTTTAATAGTATTGCGGTGTTGTCATATCTCGGTAACTAGTAAAGATTGCATTTTGAAAATTTGAAATCTTACTAAATTTGGCACCCTCTTTTACTGCTATTGAAATAAAGGGGGCATTTTGAATTTCAAAAATATTTCATGTACCGCAAAACTGAAAAATCTTGAAACAATGACAGTAATTCTATTCAATTTTACTTACCCAGAAACCCTTCAAATGAAAATTTTTGAACGCAAATTAAGTGGTTTTAAATATATTTCAGCGCCTTTAAACTTTTTACCTAAAATGTGGTATTGTCATATCTTAGCAGCTAGTAAAAATAGAATTTTAAAAATTTGTAGAACTAATAAATTTACCTTGTGTAATTTTTTGCAATAAAAATAAATGGGACATTCCATTTAAAAAAAAAACGAAAAAGATACGTGTAGCACAAAACAGGGAAATCTGGCAACGGTACGGTTATAACTATTCAATTATTCATGCTATCCTTTTATATACCAAATTTTGATAATGTAGCTTTAGCGATTTAGATATTTAAGAGTTGCAGTATCTTTTATTAACCCAGTATAGCAGAAATAGTAATAACTATACTTAAGGCACAATACATTGAGAATAATACCTAAACAAAAAATGTATGGTATTGGTTTAACAAGTCGATAACCCTAGTTACCACATTTTATTTGTTTAAAAAGTCAGGAACCATAGTTACTTACTAGGTAATTATTAATAATATAAAGTGCCCAAAGTATAGTTTAAACTTTTTTGTAAACTTTGGTATCGTGTAATTTAGGACTAGGTGTATAAAACATCGGTAATATAAAAGAGTCACAAAAGTTATATGTTTCTTAACAATAAATAAATTTAGCGACACAATACTGTAAATAAAATTACCTTTAAATATTTAATAACAAATTAAAAACGATGATAGTAGAAAATAATTTTTGTAATTTATTGGTGACAAATTTAATTAAAATTTATTTAGACACTATAATTTAAATAATATTAAATGTTTAATTTAAATAACTTTATGATTAGCAAAAATGTTATTTACAGCGAAAACCGGCGTTTACGCATGATATTTTTGTCAATATTAAACTCTAAATAAATTAAAACAAGGTTAAAAAGCAAACGAAATACCAATTAAGTCGTTTTTTTATTTAAAAAATTTTATTATCAGTTATTTTATTAGATTCTTTAGTATAGGGAAGATCCGGGAAGCCCCGGCCAGCGGGTAACGCCGTGCACCATCATAATTTCTATATTCAACCTTTAATTGGTTCGATATCTATTCCTCAATGCAAACATTAAAGCTAAAATGCTAACTTAGCTAATTTGCATTTCGCGAAATTGCTTTTAATCCGTCAAACAACGTTTTGGGTGCAAGTTGATGGTTTTTTTTCTTCTTTGAAAATTTAACGTGAGTATGGTACATACAATACATTGCATCTATAATATATCAAAATGTAGGTGATTGATTGTACTTTACTATGAATTATTAAAAAGTATGTTTTGTAAAGATTTTCAAAAAGAAATTGCAATTTTTAACAAAAAAAAGAGTTATCGGGTCAGATCGCCTAGAAAAAATTGCTCTGGCCAAGGTGGCACCAAACAATATATTTGCGATTTGGCTGTGTAAATATTTAAAAGTTTTCACAATAATAAAATCTAAATTGGTGGACTTCGTTATCTAACCTATCAGGCATCTTCGCCCATTGGTAGAGACTTAAAAACGTATTTCTTCTTTATACACAACATTGACTTCATCAAAAAATAAGGCATTTCCTAACATTAAACAATAGATTTGCCGCCGTTTTTAATAGAGACCTTCCCATTGTATTATAATATACAGTGTGTCCTAGGATAGGCGTTAAAAGAGTACAAATGGACCAGAAATTTTGGAATTTTTAAACGTCCTATTATGAAAACTGGTTGCATGGTCAAAAACTAATAAATACAAAATTTTACTCTGATATATAGGGCAAGTTATAACTAAAAATGTGAAAAATTACCAGGAGTAAAGTACCTTTATTTTTAAATACAGGACAAAATTGTGTATGCAGTTGTTAGAATTTATCTTGATAAAATAAGAGAGAAAAAAAAGAATGCCCTAGGCCTACTCTTTTCTATGGATAATCTGGCCGTGAATATATGTTTTACTTTAGCTTTTTAAACTTGTATTTGTTTTATATGTTTAAAGGAATACTATTTTTTTTTCGATAGTGGTTTTAAGTTTTTATTTATTAATCAATACACTTTGTCTTAAAGTCTAAGTTAATAAATTAGAGTCATTAATAAAATATACAGTGTGGGCCAAATTAAACTTGCACACTTTTTAACTAATGATAACTTTTTATCTGTTGCGCCTATCCTTTTATTTTTACATGGCTAATGGGTAGATATGTTTTCTCTAGGTTTGTTGGACTTACGGGCCTTTTTCCAAAATAATGCATATAACTTCTTTGTAAAGAAATAGATTTGATCTACAATTACTACAATTGCTAATGACAAAATCAAACTGTTATAGGCTAATACGTTTAATTTTTAATAATTTATTGTTAAGTTGTGTCAGCATTCAACTTAGAAACCATGGTAACCTCCCTTTTTAATTTTTTAAAGCACACTAAAGTTGCCTGTTAAAATCGAGAGTAATGCATGCTTTTTGGGGCGCATTATTTATCAAGAATAGTCATAACTCCTAAATCCTCAAACTATTGACTGATTTGCTTTTACTAAATAATTTTTCATAGTTTCTCTACAAGAAGAACGTATAAGCTCAGTTGTAGCTAAATCCAATTTATTTTGCAACGAGTTTAAATCCATTATTTTGGAAAAAGTCCCGAATAATTCTATTTTACTAAAACTGAAAAACCTAGAGAAACATATCTTCCTATTAGCCCTGTAAAAATAAAAAAGATTGGCGCAACAGATAAAAAGGTATTGTTACTTAAAAAGTTTGCAAGACCAATTTGGCCCACCCTGTAGACTTTCGTTTTAAGGGAAAAGAAACGCAAAATAATAATAAAAGTTCTTTATGCCGAAAATACGGACATATAAACAACACAGAAATTAATACCTATATTTTTTTAATACCCAAACTCACGCAAGCAAAACGCTGAAAGTAGCGTGTTACGGAACGAACGGATACCGGAAAAAACAATAAATATCGAAGCTGCAAGTCCAGTTTTACGTAGAAATATTTCGATAATGTATTTGCTACGAACCAATTACCACCCCGCAGAGTAAATTAAATTATTTACAATGTTGAATTTGGAAATGTTTTTTTGGGAGGAAGTTCAATATTTCCGGGGGAAAAGGCATCGCCAGCCGATGGCACAGGGAAGGGGGGCAATTAAATATGGAGAATGAGAAAACTATGAATTGTAGGAAAAATGGAAAGTACATGTAGACTTTCCCTTGTAGTACAAGTTTTACATCTACGGCGTACGTTATATTAAGTGTGTTAGTGATATTTCATCATGGATTTCGTTAAAAATCTGCAATGAAGAAAAATGTACAAGGTCGGTTTTGTTGTGCCTGCAGCTCGGTACCAAATAACCAAGAGCTTACGCTTTGTGGATTTATAAAATTACTAGGAACACTGACTGTTAACCATTTCATGTCATATTTAGGTTGTTATACAGGGTGTGCGAAAATAACGCGTCAGGATTTCGGTAGGCGATTTTCCGAAAACTCAAAAATAACGGTAAAATACAGGGTGTTGAAGAAAAAAACATTTGTTATTTTTAGGAACAACTTTTCTCCTAGTGTACTAATTTTCGCCAAATTTTGCGTATACGTATTAGTAACAAATTACCCTTATATAACGTTTGTTTTTAAGGCTTGCTTTGTTAATTTTGAAAATCGGAATTTTTTATTGAACGTATATAAATGTTTTAGGTCGTTTTTTTCGAAAACCATTTATTTTAGGTTAATGGAACAAAAGGACCTTTTAAAAAGATATCTTGATACCCTTAATTTTATATCCAGAATTATAAAAGGAGTGAAACCAAAAAATCGAAGTAATTTTTCTAAAGTAAAATACAGTTTAGGCCCTTTGGCATTGACTACTGGCGTTAAATTAATAAAGTATATAAAAATAATTATTAGTGCAAAATTTGACAAAAATTAGTACACTAAAAAAATTATCGTGCAGAATCGCCCATAATAATCCTGACGCGGAATTTTCGGACACCCTGCATAATGATGCCTAATATTTTTTTGTTACTGTTATGTCCCGTTTACTTGCAGCCAATGCACAAACCAAAATATAAGAATTTTTGTTAATATTCTTTGCCAAATT
>JACEGR010011839.1:0-13500 GCA_014170235.1 Listronotus bonariensis | reverse complement strand
TTATAACAATACAAAGTATAGGCTTTACATATCCACATATACAGTGGGTGATTTAAAAACCGATCACTTAACTTATAGGGGGTGATTCTACTTGACAAAATAATAGTAGAGCTTCATATAAACTTTTTCTAAATGCGTCATTCGTTTCCTTCGGAGTTACAAGGCGTCAAAGTTCAATTTTATTTTGGTTTTTTTCGTCATATTGCATTTATTTTTAACCAATCCAGCTGGATATTGGGAGTAACACAAATCGAGCTTTGCAGATTGCTATTAAAAAAAAGCTTCTTTTGAATTTTTAACACCCGTAGTTCAAAACTAAGACGTTTAGGACATATGTTTATATAAAGTTTTTTTATTTTTTGTTGTAGAATCATTTGGTTAAGTTTGTCAGTTGAGTTACTGGACACCCTGTATGTATGTAGGTAAGTTAATTAAAATTGATGAAACTTTGATGTCTATTGGTGCCAAAAAATTTATTTTTTTACCCTATTTGCGTTAATAAATTATTAATAAAAATGATTTCCCGTCATTGCAGTGAATAAAAAGCAAAAGTCATAACAAGATTGTTTTAAAGTAAAACATAAGTACTTTTTATGACCTACTATCTAACCAATATCAGTCATAAATGACAAAATATGCAATATCTCCGAAACGGCTAAGAAGAAATATCAAGTGTAACACATTTTGAAACGGTAATCTTTTACCCATTTTAATAGTAAAAAAATATACAGGGCGTTCCATTTAAAATTTTCAAATATAAATAAAAGTCAAAAAAGTGCCACCCTAGTCATATCTGCAATCCGCATAAAACTTGCTGTAGAAATGTTTTACAGTATTAAAAAATATTAAAAATAAAAGTTATAAAGTATAAAAGAAAACGCAAGAAATTAAGAAACACGCTGTAGCAAGTAAACGACGCAAGATAGCGAATTGCGGTTTTCACTAGTAACTTTGGCTTAAAATTTGAGCCTTGCAAATGGGGGCCACTTTTCTCTTAAACATACAGAAACATAAGTTTCCTATTAAAAACGTCGAATTTGGTTCAATTCTGTACAAGCGCCTAACAACCAAGACCAGTTTCCAACTTTTTCTCGAAACAATTCAAAACAGAACTAACCAGAACTTTTTATCGGAGTGTGTTAGATCTTAGGGGTTATTATTTTATTCATTATTATCAATTTTTAATTTACTTGATAATAATTTAATTAGACATTTTCTGGTATTCTTTATGAATAATAAAATAAAAAAATCTAAAATTTAAGGGTAGTATTTGACTTAACTCCAACTTTTATGAAGAACGAAAAGCATTTCCTTAACTTTTCAGAGGGGTGCCACATAAGGGGTGTTGTCATTTAAGATTTTTAAGTAACAGGTGGTGCAGCTTAAGGGGTGGATAGAGGTGTTTTAAAAAATACGTAATGTATATTCCCCGGGATTTATAGTAACGGCATTTTTAATTATTTTTTGGTTTTTCCTTGGTTTAGAAAAATAAGGCCATTGTAAGTTTGGTAATAGTTCGATATAGCGGTTTTCGCTATTATAAGAGATTTTTGAAAAATTATTTTTCAGGGCGTTTCTATAGGTCGATTATGACACAAATCTGTGTGCGCGTTTTCCAAAATCCATTTCTATAATTTATTATTAATAAAAACATATTGCGGGACGGTGGAGTAAACAGGGGTGCTGGGTCGGGACGAAACAGTAAAAATAAATAATAGTACAACAATCCCGCCATGGCTGTCACTGCATAAAAAAGAAGAGTTTGCAATAGAACTGTAAATGTCTTGCGATGTTGCCAAATAAAGTGAGAAAGTGTCAATAGCTTAAAAAAAGGAAGATACAGGACAAAATTCATATGAAAAATTAAGTTATTCCTTCTTCCTATTATAATTTGAGAGAAAAAAGGAAATACCTAAACATAAAGAAAGAGGCATTTCTACAAAAAATACCATTGTTTCTCATGGAAATGGTGGATAATCCCCGAAATAGGCTTGGTGTTAATTCTTCATAAGAAGTTTGGCAACGCTGCTTCTATCAAGACCGTCATTTTCATAATGACGAACTTCATGTTATCAGCTGACCAAAATAAATTCTCCTTCTTTAATTAATGGCGGACGAGATATCTCTATATGTGTGGGATAGTTTTTCGAAAAATTTAATTAGTTTTTAAAATTAGTATATTAATGTTTTCTTGTGTTTGACGTTGGATTTATAATGTTTTGTCCCCACCCAGCACCCCTGTTCACTCCACCGTCCCGTAAATATGTTTTTATTAATAATAAATTATAGAAATGGATTTTGGAAAACGCGCACACAGATTTGTGTCATAATCGACATATAGAAACGCCCAGAAAAGAATTTTTCGAAAATCTCTTATAATAGCGAAAACCGCTATATCGAACTATTACCTTTGTATTAAATAAGATGGATGAGAATTGTAAACTTTGGCACTAGGCCCCTAAATTTACTAATCTAAGTACCCAATATTTTTTTAAATGATCTTAATTAATGCAATTATATGCTTTAAAAACTTTACCTAAAGATTTAAATTTTGTTCAACAAATACAATTTAAAGTTATTTTGGTAAACATCCTATTATAAAAGTCTAAAATATTAATAGTAATTATCAAGTAAAAATAAGATTTTAACACTTACTCTGCCGAAGGAATTGTGGGTATCATCTCGTCCAATAAACAATTTTCCTAGACCAAAAATAATTTAAACACAAAGTAAAACACTTTTCGTTTGCACACATACACTTTATGTAACTATATATTCTTAAAGAACTATCTTTGGTCTTTAACTATTTAAATACTGATACCATTAATAAGTATTAATACAAACTGCAAGAACAAGAATTTTGTTTGTACATTAAAACAAAACAGCCTGATACTACACACTACATTTTCTATTCTACTAATTAAAAAAGACATACAATAAACGAGGTGTGTATTTCTAAATATTAAGACATTTTGCCGCTATTACTTCTAAAACACTGTATTTTTCACTAAAAATGTTAAATAGTTGAAGTATTTTGTACATCTACACTGAATTTGGTTAAAGCGTTTACAAAACAGCAACAACAGTTCTCTTCAAAATGTACTTTTTATCTGAAAGATGACGCATTAAGAACATATTCGTAACAAAGTTAAAAGCAGAACTTTTGTTTTTCTTAGATTAAAATAGGCAGCAAAAGTTTTTAGCATATTTAATACAAGATGCTTACAGGTGCTTATTAACTCTAGGAATAGATCTATTTACGGGGGATAATTTTTTTGTTTTGTTTTGTTTTATCTTATTTTGCTGTTACAAAATCAGTTTATTTTGAAGCAAATCCTGCACGGTCCGACCGTATTAAATTTTTTATACCTGCACGGTCTTATTCTATTTATGAATAAACTAAAAAAATTGACACAATTTTTAACTGAATTCATTAATTGTATGTAAGTTAAGGTTAAATTAAGGAACGAAAAAAATAAAAATTTAACTATCCAGAACTAACCATGACCATTCTTCTTAAATGGATTTATAAAGTGTGTATTTGTCTTGGGTTTAATTAAGGAATTAAAAAAAATTAAGCTAACCAGAACTAACCATGACCACCACCTACACTCTGTCTTTGGTAAAAAATATTCAAGTAATATCAAGTAACTAAACATCGAAACCAATCTTTTATGTTATAATATATTGACCTTATGAGCTGGTTAATACAATTTATGATGTCGGGTTCTTACCTTTCTGTAATGAGGTCACGTCTAAAAACTCAATCATCCTCCCGTTTAAAAACTTAACTATGTCAGTCTAGGAATTTCACAATCTTAATCTTTTTTATCAGTGTTCGTCTAGCAACTCGAGTACACCTCCATTTACACCCCTATATGCATAAACTTATAGTCGAGACAATTAACAAATTAAAGAAAATTAAAAAGTGCAAAAGTTCGGAATTTTTTAGGACAGGACAAATCGGATTGCGGTTTATTGCATGCGCATCAAAACATATTTGTAAAATTTGTACCTAATTTTTGCCTTAAGCCGCGTCCACACTTGCAACAATTCGCCGTGCTGCTCCACCCCGTATACCGCGCCACATAGCCCGGACGTGGTCGGAATTCACGTCGTTTCAGAGCTTGTCGGTTTTTGGCATCAAAGAAGCGCGCAAAAATGTTGGGGTGGGGAGGGGGTCAATCTTTACTTCATAATCGGGATCAGCGACCTCAAAAAGCCCTAGTTACCCTACTTGGGCCAGTTCTGACTCTAATTTACAAGGTTAATAAATTTTACAAAGGGCGTCTCAAAAAAGCATTTCTCTAATACATTTTTTGGCTGCAGCACTGCAACTTCCGGTTTTTATAAGGTACGCCGAAGTACTCGCGTAATATACTCACAAAAAACATACATTACGAATTAAGAACCTTTTCGTTTTTGAAGTCGGTTAAAAATTATATACAAATTTTTCAAATAATTATTTGACGCGAATTTAAAAAACCACAATCCAATCTATCCTAAAAATTCCAAACTTTTGTGCTTCATTGCCTCGACTATTAAAACATTTTTGCTGAGAAAAATGTCTTATAGCAAAGACAATTATTGTAGTTTCACTATAGACTTCCAGAACAATGCTAAATTTTTGGCATCAGTTTGGACGCTGGCTTGGCTGAATTTATGAAGCGGCAAATTATACGTACTGTTTAAGTGTGTACTTGATGGATACCCTTGTCTATTCTCTTTGGATTTATTTGATAAAAGGTAAAAATACATTAAAAAAAAACGTGGTTTTAAAGGTGAAAATCACCACTTTAGCTTCGTATCAAGAATTGTGTGCAAAAAGAACGGGAAATACAGTACAAATAAAATAAGTTCAATTTTTAACTTTGATTCCTCGAGAATGCAACGTTTCCGAAAAAAATCTTCAATCCCCAAAAACACACACACCAAATTTTGTCAAAATCGGAGTTGCTCCCAATTTTTGGACATTTACCAAATTAGTGGGGCGCCTGGGGATTTACACTGCGGACTCCACCAACAGTGAATAGATTAGTATGAAGCCTCTTAGATTATATTGTTGATGAGGTAAATTAAAAAGTTTACCCATTAAAATCATGTGCTTTTGATATCAAATATACGGTATGGCTCATTAAGTGTGCAACAAACTTAAACTTTGAGACGCAACCATTGGCCCAGTTCTCGTCTGGCGTCTTGTTAAAATTTTATTTTATTACATTAAAATGATTTCAACCGAGTGCCAATGAACCTTTGTTTATAGATTGAAAGCTTTGTATTGTAAGTAACTTAATATTGAATATTTTATTATTTTATTTCTTTTGAAGCAATAATAACTTTTATTATATTATGCAAGAGCAGAATTGTTCTTCATAATGTATAAAAGTTTTAATTTTCTTAAAATGTTAAATAAACTTTTAAATTTTATTCTGGAGAAAAGCCAAATAATATTTTGTTTAAATTTAATCTCCCAGAAAACAAATAAAACATAAAAATACTTTATTATATGACTAAACATTTTTTACTATTTTTATCTGGTTAAGATACCTAATAGGTGTATCTTTTACCAGTTAATTTTTTCAAAAGTAATGTCAAACTCTAAAATGTCCATCAGACATTTCATTTTTAATTTTTTCAGTTTTCTAACAAGTTTATAAGTTTTTAGGTAAACTGTTTACCACATTTTTGGTAAACTATTTACCACATTTTTGAGACGCAACCATTGGCCCAGTTCTCGTCTGGCGTCTTGTTAAGATTTTATTTTATTGCATTAAAATGATTTCAACCGAGTGCCAATGAACCTTTGTTTATAGATTGAAAGCTTTGTATTGTAAGTAACTTAATATTGAATATTTTATTATTTTATTTCTTTTAAAGCAATAATAACTTTTATTATATTATGCAAGAGCAGAATTGTTCTTCATAATGTATAAAAGTTTTAATTTTCTTAAAATGTTAAATAAACTTTTAAATTTTATTCTGAAGAAAAGCCAAATATTATTTTGTTTAAACTTTTTATTTGTAATTTTTTAAAAAAATTATTTTATTAAGTTTAAGCATGGTCTCAAAGTATATTAAAAATTGTCAGTTTTGGTAAAAGTCCAAGGATATACAAGGTACATAGATATTTTTAAAAATAAGTCCTAACACTTGGGAACATTTTAAGACATTATTTTGAAAATCACTTAATTAGTGCAAACTAGCAAAAAGTGTAAGAAAGCAAAAAGTTGTATAAAGAAAGAGACAATCTTAATATTTTAATTAAAAAACAGTGGCTTCAGAAAGAAATTTCTTAGAAGGATAAAAGGGGTCAAAGCCCCGAAAAAATAACAACCTGTAAAAATAAACATACCTTTTGATCCTAAATAACATTTATATTTAACATTTTGTTTAATTTTTTGAAATAAGGATACTTTACTCCTATGTAGTTTTCAGTTTTGTGACGTACCTTGTATATCCTTAAAATTTTAACAAAACTAACAAATTCTAATATAGTTTGGGACCATGCTTTAACTTTTATATAAATGAAATTTTCTAAAAACTTACAAATAAAAAAGTTTAAGTTGTTGCACACTTAACGAGCCATACTCTTATATTTAAAATCAGAAGCACATAATTTAAATGGGTAAACTTTTTAATTTACCTCATACATTCAAACAGGTTTCATACTAATTTATTTACTGTAGTTGGAGTCCGCAGTTTCAACGTTTTTAACACGCTTTTATTATTAACGCTCTATTGAAGATATATGCTCTATATTGGTTGGGCGGATTCATTAATTCAATGGACTTTTTAATGGGTACACGCCAAAATATATATAAAAGAATGGGACCGCTTCGGTCCTGGTTCTGGGGTATACGAGCGGTCTCATTCTTTCCAGATAGATTTTGGTGTGTAACAAATAAAAAAAAATCAAGAAGAGGTTTTTTGACGCGCTGATCACGCATCTGCAAGAGTTTTTGGCGAAAACGTTTCGTTTTTAAGATATCCATTATTAAAATAAAATTTTAAATTAATCATATTTTTACTATATTCCCCCGTCTTTTGCACACGAATCTTGATTTAAAGCCAAAGTGTCGCACAATATTTGATTTTCACATTTCAAACCCCTTTTTTCTACGTTTTTTACATTAGTTTTGCAATAAATTGCATAGCCTTACTTTGATAATTCCGCAACCATACATACACATAAGGCTTCATGGCACACAGGGATTGAAATTATTCAAAGTAAAGCTATGCAATTTAATGAAAAATAATGTAAAATACGTAGAAAAACGAGGTTTTAAAAGGAGAAAATCAAATATTGTGTGCCACAAAGGCTTTAAATCAAGAATTATATGCAAAAAGAAGAAGGAATATAGTCAAAATAGGATTAGTTTAAATTTCAACTTTGATGGTGGGTATCTCGAGAACAAAACGTTTCCGCCAAGAAATTCTTTCAGATTCGTGATAGGCGCCCCCCAAAACCCCTGTATAAGAAGAAACAGTTTAAAAATGTAAATTCGGTGCTCTTTGAAAAGAAAAATAATCACAAAAAGTTTAAAGCAAATAAATCGGCATGCTAGTCTTCGCGGCCGCCTTTGCTATATTTTTTTATAATATGCCGGTTGATGCAGGTGGTCATCACACTATGGGATAGAAATTAATTTTTTTGACAAAATTCTGAAACTTACCAATCTAACTTAAAATGAGGTGCTTTTTACTGGAAAAATATTATAAATTGTTACAAATGCTTTTTGAAACCAAAACTTAAAATATGTTATTATATGAAATACCCTGAATATTATATCACCACCAAAAAATCTTTAAAAATGCTTTAGAAAAATACTACATTTGATGTGTCTATCTCAATTAGTTTCGGAAATATGACCAGGATATACAGTGTAGGACAAAATATGGTAATTGTCTAGAAACTGTCCGCAACTCCGATTTCGACGAAATTTGGTTTACGGGGGTTTTTGGAGCGCTGATCACGAATCTGAAAGAATTTTTAGTCGGAAATGTTTCGTTTTCGAGATATCCATCATCAAAGTTGATATTTGTACTAATCTTATTTTCACAATATTTTCCCTTCTTTTGCACAAAATTCATATTATAATGTTAAAATGGCACACAATATTTCATTTAACATCAAAAAACCCTTTAAAAACATTTTTTATTATTAATTATATTAATTCAAAAGCTTTACTTTAAACAAACTCGTGTATGCAACCATAAATATATCTACATATTGTATTTATGGTTGCAGCATTTATGGGTAAATTATTTTCAATTTAATGAAAAAAACGTGTAAAATAAATAAAAAACAGGTTTTTTAAAAGGTGTTTATAAAATATTGTGTGGCAATTTAGTGTTTCATAAAAATTTTGTGCAAAAAGAAGGCGGAATATAGTGAAAATAAGGTTAGTGTAAATTACTACTTTGATGATGGATATCTCGACAACGAAACGTTTCCGACTAAAAATTCTTTCAGATTCGTGATCAACGCCCCAAAAACCCCCGTATACCAAATTTCGTCGAAATCGGAGTTGCGGACAGTTTCTAGACAATTACCCAAAATATATTAAATTTTAAAATGGAAAACCTTGTAAAATATAAAAAATCTTGTATCTGTCCCTACACTCAGAAGTAGCAAAAAGTAGGAAGGCAATTGTAAGTACAAAAACTGATAAAGAAAAAGGTAAAAAAATCTTTGAAAGAAGTAGCGAGACTTCGCGAGACTGCATCGGAACACAACAATAGCTCTTATTATTTAAACTCTTTTACTTTTTTTAGTAATCAAGGGTAATAATAAACTAAGAGATTAAATGTTGTATATTTATGTTTACTTAAAATACATTTTCAAGTTTCTTATTACCCCAATAGAAGTCGTCATATCCTTTTATAATTTTGCATACATGTAGTTTGGAGTATCTACTTTGAAATACACAGCATGATCCATTAAAATTTCAAAGTTGCTTTTGGCCAAAATAATGGATTTCTATCCCATAGTGTATTGGCGCGTGGCTGTAAAGGGTAGCGGCGTCTTTGTATAAAACATTTCGATTGCAGGCGGCCTTTTTATGTTTTTTTGTATTATATTCAAAGGGTACCGAATTTGCGCTTTTAAAATGTTTTTACTATACATCAAATTATGTCAAAATCGGAGTTGGCGCAGGTTTCTAGAAAATTACCCATTAAATTTAACGCTCTAGACACTACACTAAATAGGTTTATAAAGCTTACCCATAAATAAGCGGGTGTGACCCCCGCTAATGCACAATGTATATTTCCCCATATAACTAACACTAAACTAAACACCAAATGTATAATATAACTAATAGCAAATTAATTAAATCGAACAAAGAATCATATATGCACTTCTTTAAACTTCATTAACACACATTGGAATTGTTATTCGATAAAACTTTACTAACAATAAAATTGATTATAGTTTGTCACACTTTCCTAGACCAAAACAACATATTTTTTTACCTAATTGATAACTGTTTTAATGGTTTAAAAACCTATAAAAATATTGTCAACTAATTTCTTATGTACATACACACATTAATCATTGCTCTTTTCGATTGACGTGATGGTAAACTTAACTTACACTTTTACGTAATTTAGCTGGACATGAAATTGACGTTTCAAGGTCAGGAAGGTAAAAACCTGCAAAATAAATCCAATAAGAAAACTAAAAATAAATACAAGGAAGGAGGATTGACTAGGGCCATTTTTCACTCATCAGCAACTTAATATGACATACAGGGCATTCATTTAAAAACTTACGGTAATTATTTACAAACCGGACGCATCACCAATTTTAATGAAATTTGGTATAAGGGGCTTTTTGGACGCTGATTACGAATTCAAAAGAATTTTTATTCGGACTCGTTTCGTTCTCGAGATATTCATCATCAGACTTGATAACCAAAACTAACCTGAATTCACTATTTCCGCCTTTCTTTTGCACTCAATTCTTAATTGAAAGCTAAATTGGTACTCAATATTTGATTTCCACCTCTAAAAACCCCTTTTTTTCTATTCATTTTACCCGTTTTTTCATAAAATTGCAAAGCTCTACTTTCAATTATTTTGATCGCGATTGAAAATAAAGCTTTATAATTCTATGCAAAAATGGGTAAAATAAATAAAAAAATGGGGTTTTTAGAGGTGGAAATCAAATATTAAATACCGGTTTAGCAGAAAACTCAAGAATTGAGTACAAAAGAAGGGGAAATGGTAAGTTTAGGTTACCAAGTCTGATAATGAATATCTCGAGAACAAAACGAGTCCAACTAGAATTCTTTTCAGATTCGTAATCAGCGCCCCAAAAACCCCTCGTATACCAAATTTCAATAAAATCGGCGATGCGTCCGGTTTGTAAATAATTACTAAGTTATCTGCAAAAAGCGACAGATTTTAAAAATCGCCGAAACACCTCAAGATATTTATTGAGGGGAACGTTTTTTACAAAAAATTGGACCGCGGCCCTTCAACCCCATTACCCACCAGCGCCACCACATCAAAATTCTTATGAAAAGGGGGTCGATTCTACATCATTTAAAAGCTCCTGATGAATACTTTATAACCGTGGAATATAAAATAAATAGGTTTACTTACTACAAAATAGTAATACTTTAAAATTTACCTAAATACCTAATTTGGATGCACATATTTTCGAAACTAATTAATTTAAATATACTTTTTTCGCCCTTTCATGTCATCCCACCTAGGTCCGACCACCGTCCCCCTAGGTGGTTCACTGCAGCCTATAGGCTTATTGTACCTTGACGCTACTCCTTTCCATTTACACGCCATTCATTCTATAACTTGGATGGTTGCTGCTCGGTCCGTCCTCTGACCCCGAGCAGAACACCGTGCTGTGTCGCTCAAACCGGCGGTCACCCATTCAAGTTATGGCCGCACTTCACAATGTTTAACTATGTTTTATTACATAACTCATTATTTTATTGCATATTATTGTTCTTCGAGTTCAACTTGGATGGTCCCTTGTTTTGCACGGATGTACCTGGCTTGAAAGGAATTTTTAACTTAGGGGGCTGAAGGTGGCCCTAGGAGACACTGTATCGTATAGCACTTGCTCCACCATGCGTAACTCCGATAATCGACGAAAGGTCCTTCAAAGATCTTTTTAATGGTGATATTGGCGATTATATACATAGTAGGACAAAAAGTATATATTTTTTATTGATGCATCCTGTATGTTATATCACTATTAAAAAAATATATTTAAAAGACCCTTCTAACAAAAACCACTCATCTCGGTGGATTGCCAATATTATAACCTGCGCGAAACAAAAGTTACCTTTCATGGGCGAAAAAACCGGTTTGTGCGCAAGCAAGTTGAGGGTAAACGCACCCTGCGCCAAACAAACTATTCGCATTATCGGAAAGAATTAGTCGACGGCGTCCTGGTTTTCTGTTCGAAGTACGGTAGCTAATGAGGTAAGGGTACGGGGTGTTTGTATTTTGCCACGGCTTTTAAGTGCGCATGTTCGTCCACCAATTCATTTGTTTAATGCGCGAGGTCGTAAAAATCCGAAAATGCTTCTTGCCACTGCGGATCTAAATGTAGGTTATCTATGACAAAAATACATTAGGAATGTCTATCTTTATTAGTTTCTGAAATATGACCATTCAAATAAAATATTCAGGTAATTTAGTAGTAAGTACCGCCATTTTGTAGTAGGTAAAGGAATTGACTTTATACACAGGGCGGTAATTTGAAAACAAAACAGAGCTGATTTCGGCCGCTTCGGGTCATTTAAGAAAAAACGCTCGGAACAGTCAATTTTTAATTTTAGAGTGAAATATATTTTGCTGCTTTTAGACCCTAAAGCAAGGGTGAGACTCTCCCCAAAATCTTAAATGAAAATAGGAGTCGAGTGATACCTTATTTTGAGGGTCCCTTGACCCTGGATACAACTACCAATTTTGAAGTATCTGCTATCATTTTCGTTGATATGACAGTATGTCAAAATTTTTATTTTGAATTTTTTAAAATATATAATTAAAGATTCCTGGACCATTTTTACCATTTATTACTAACAAACTAATTTTTCATGAGTAGCTTCATTTTGACGTGACGACCAACTTTTTTCTTACAACAATTTTCGTTGGTGGTAGCTTACAGGGGTAGCAGGAATTAAATGTGTTGGTTTGACTAATATCAAAAATTTATTACAAACAAGGATTATTTTCTATTATTTCTAATATTTGTCCTGCAAAATGTAAGGTTTCATCAAAAAGTCCCCTACCACCAACATATTGGTTAACGATGTCGCAAAAAATAACTACTAACTAGCTGATTTTGTTTCTGTTGATTAAATATTATTTATATAATAACACCCAAATTGTCCTACAAATTACGAGATACCTACCATCGAAAATTGTTGTAAGGAAAAAGTTGGTCGTCTTGTCAAAATGAGGATACTTACGAAAATATATATATATATATATATATATATATATATATATATATATATATATATATATATATATATATACAATATGAGCAACGCTGTTTGGTTAATCGGCAAGCAATAGAATAACAAAACACGCACTATTAGTCACGCATGTTTACATGCCGGGATTTAGTTAGATTGTCTTTTCCTCACATTGCCATATATAGTATTCTATTCAACTAGTCGGTCAAGACTACCCTTCCACTATTATATATATATATATATATATATATATATATACAATATATAAATTGGTATAAAAGTTAACGATATGTTTTTTAAATTATTAACACCCCGTAGTTCGCAAGAATGGAAAAACGCGTTTTTCGTGTTTTTCGGTTTTTGAGAATATTTTTGTCAAAAATACCTTTTAATTCAGAAAGCGTCATTCGATGAAAAATTTAATTTCCTTGAACTCTTCTGTGGACAACTACCTACTACCAGGAAAAATGCGTAGGTAGTTTTCGAGCTTACCTAAAACAAAATGTAAAAAGGGGCTATTTTCACCCCGTTTTTAAAACGCACCCTTTCAAATGCCCTGTTTGTTTTTTTTTTTTTGATATTTTGAGTCCATTGACCATATAAAATAATGAAACTCCTTTAACGTTAAGGTCATTGTTACCATATTTTTTTGTACATAATCAACTATCCTATAAAATTACTTTTTCCCCGTATGAAAATTGTTAGTTCTTTTTTTCTCGGGCATACGTACACGTAATTTAAGGTAGAATATTTATTTTATACCATTTTATTATACACGATCTTACATTTTCTTTATCTCAAAAGTCCAATTAGATAGTTTTTACCACTATAATATTCAAAATACCAACTAACTAATCACTTTTAGTTTTAAATTTTTAAATTAAATCCGTCAAATCACAAAATTACAATCATAGATATTTAATAATTTTTTAAAGGTTTCCATAGAAGACGTTTAGGACATATGTTTATACAGGGTGTAAAGTTAATTGATAGCTGAAAATACAGGGGTATGATTCTTTAGCTTATTTTAGGAAGAAAAGCTCAT
>JACEGR010011838.1:0-13506 GCA_014170235.1 Listronotus bonariensis | reverse complement strand
GTCTGAAGATTATTCATTTAAAATACTCAAAAATGTTTTTTTTTACATTTTTAAATGTCTATGGCTCAGCTGCATAAGTTAATATTATACTAATGGTTTTCTGTTCAAGCTCCTATTGCTACATTTTTTTTTCCAAGAGATGACATGAACTACATGTTTGACTAAAAGGAATCTATATTTTCCATTAAAAAACCCATACAGGATTCTTTAAGGACGTATTTTTTTACATAACATTATTTCAATACCTCCTACGAAGGTAATAATAATTGAGGTATGCTCACCATACAAGAAATAAATATTAAATAATAGTTATTTATTAGATAAGTGAGTTATATTACATAAAAGTCACGCAATTTTCTTAAGTGACTTATATGTAATAACTCACGTGTCTAATACAAAATTTTATCCAACACTTTCGTATAAATCGTTTTTATCCAACACTTACATATAATATCTACATAATTGATCAGATTTTGAGGATATAAAGTGTACTATAAGTCACTAGTGAGCTAAAGTACCCTTTAGCTCACTAGTGAATTATAGACAATACAAAAATTTTGTTGCTGGTGTTGACAATGACAAGTAACAAATAATGGATGACGTTTTCAAATTATTTTCGATATTAAAAACGATTTACACGAAAGTGTTGGATACAATTTTGTATTAGACACGTGAGTTATTACATATAAGTCACTTAAGAAAATTACCTCTCTCGCCCTTCGGGCTCGAGAGTTAAACTTTTCTTGCGTGACTTATATGTAATATAACTCACTTATCTAATAAATAACTATTAATATCGAAAATAATTTGAAAACGTCATCCATTATTTGTTACTTGTCATTGTCAACACCAGCAACAAAATTTTGTATTTTTGGAAAGCAAGCTTGTTTGGTTGTAATGCATTTTGTTGGTAACTACGGGTTTGTTTAGTCTATAATTCACTAGTGAGCTAAAGGGTACTTTAGCTCACTAGTGACTTATAGTACACTTTATATCCTCAAAATCTGATCAATTATGTAGATATTATATGTAAGTGTTGGATAAAATATGTTTACTTAAACACAGAAAAAGAATAGTTTCAACCATCGACTTTTTTTATTTTTAAATATATTTTGTAAATATAAACAAAATTTGTTATAACATTTTTATATCTTTTACGTTTGTTTTTTTATTCATACTGTATGTTAATTAGGTTCGTATATTAATATACGTATTACGTAGTGCATACCTAAATTAATTTGTTTTATTTTTAATAAACCTTTCCCCATATCGTCAAAAAATTGTAATTACCCGTAAGTATTGTGGGTTACCTGCCAACTGGCTTCTAGTTTGACGACAGCTATACCAACTAACTCCGATTACCTACGGAGTTGGCCGGGTGCATGTGAGAATTAGCGTAGCCTCTCTCCAGTGATGCGTTGGGCCAAACTTCATAGGACTTCAAAGTGGCTGTCTCGGGTCCAAGTTGAATAACACGAATAACAAGAGTATTTTATAAGAAAAACTTTTGTTGTTCTACGGTAGGATATACCGTACTTAAAAGCATTATTCAGGGAATACTTATATTAAAGAAATGGTTTCTTTGACATAAAAGTAGAAGAGCTATGCCACTACGGCGGCAATAAGGGTAGTTTTCCCATAAGAAATACATGGGAGAAATTTCAGGTCCGATCTGCATTTTTATATCCATCCCAACCCCTAACGCAAAATTAGAATTTTTATGCCCTAAGTCACCACGTGCTAGATAGGGGTAGTAATCAACGATGACGTCATCACCTAAACTCAAAATTGAAGCGACCTATAAATTAAAAAGTCTCGCCGACGCTGGGAGTCGAACCCATGACACCTGACCACATGCGTGAGAATCCAAACGCCATATACCACTAGGCTATTGGAAGATATGAAAATTTAATGGCAAACGGGGTATAATTGGGACCAGACGTCATCACCTATAAATTAAAAAAGTCTCGCCGACGCTGGGAGTCGAACCCATGACACCAGGCCACCTGCGTGAGAATCCAACGCCATATACCACTAGGCTATTGGAAGATATGAAAATTAAGTGGCAAACGGGGATCTAATGAATCTTTATATAGTTTTTAACGTATATTTCGGTTTCTACTAGATCGATTTTAGTTGTTCTTTTTGCTAATAATTTAATTTTTATAAATCTACAAATATTAATACTAAAATGTTTACTAATAATTATGTTATTTGAGTGTAAATAGGGCCTTAACAGTTTTTAACGTATATCTTGGCTTCTAGTGGTTTGATTTTAGTCATTCTTTTTGTCGTCCACCGGTGAAGCTTATTATCTCAAGATCTCCGACGTCATTAAATATTTAGGAATCTTGCACAACGCGTTATTTTAGGACGTGGCCAATCTGTAAAACGTCCTCTGTCATCTGTCAAATGTCACCTGTCACCTGTCATATGTCAAAAATCACGTGACTTACAAAATGGCCACCATGCGGGGGATACTTGCGCGGGGTGTAAGCGGGGGCTTAAGCGCAGGTGTAGAGCTTTTCAAGGTCAAAGCATACGTCAACAATAACAAAGATAGCTGCGGTTAGATAATAAACGGTAAAAAAACAGTGGTAACTAAATAAAAAGCAGTGTTTGTAGTAAAGCATTTATTATAAAATAAAAAATACATACATGGTTGTCATATTTCTAAATAATTCTTAGAATAATGCCTTATAAAATAAATAGCAGTGTTTACAGTAAAGCAATTATTTAGAATAATACCTTATAAAATAGGATATTTAATTATAAACTCAACATGTATTTTGGTACGTGTTCGTAATTTATCTCCTAAAAATAAAATATAATCATTTAAATTTAACTTCTGATGTAACAACTCACTTGGTTTTTCATATGCTGTTGCGTTTATATACGTTTTAACAGGTGTATCGATATTAACATATTCAATAATTCCACTTGTAATGGGAAACCTGTAGTAATCAAATTTTGTGCCATTTATAAAAAGATGTTTTGACAAACCCTTTTCGCAAACCAACATAATATTCATGTAGCCATACAAGTTGTTTTCGGGTTTATCCTTTACACCATCTTCTGTTTTAAGCTTTTTTGCTAAATGATATGGATGAGTTAAATTACGTCCGAACTTGTCGAGAGTCATCTTGAAAATGATGTTATGTTACTAAATCAACTCTTTTTATTCAATAATATCGGCTTCCTTTAACTCTTCAATAATACTCATAATCTCATTTTGATGGTTATTATTACCCACTTGCTTGCTAGCCATTAACAATCTTAATCTATCCACAAGCTCATTTGGATCATCCCAGTAAATATAATCAGTTTTATTATTGTTAAATATTTTATGTTTAGTATCAATTGGTAAACCATAGCCTTGAAGATTTTGTGCTCTTGTAATTCGCAACTGTTTATCGCGTTCTTTTTGTTTTCTTATTCGCTCCTCTTTTATACGTTCGAGTAATGGTTTAATTGTTAACATGTACTTGACACCTCTATTACCAGCATGCTGTTCGTTTTCATCAAAATTTCTCTTACTAGCATTCGTTAGTAAAACCAATTTTGCAAATGCTCGCTCGTCTAGTGATGTAAATTTGTTTTTTAACGGATTGGTCTTGAAAATAAGTTCATATAGACCAGGAGTTCCAATAAATTTTTCCCCTTTAACATAAATATCTGGGCCGTTAAATTCAAGTCGAGAATCGCCGAAAGTTAGATGATCAGTAGTCATATCATGTTTTAAATAGTTTCGATCGTACTCGTTTTCCGTATCTTTTATAAAACCTTCCACATATTGTCTAGGTAGTGGATCATACTGATCTAGATATTCTCGAAAGGATTCTTCCGGAATACTATCAATCTGAACAGGATTAAGTTGTGGGTCGACTCTAAAGTCATCATCAAAGTAACTTTCTTCAGGTTGGTGCTCATAGATAGTTTTGTCTAAATTAGTTTCCTCTGTTTCGCCTTCTTCTATCATTTGATCATCTTCCGACGGCTCATAATCCATATATTCTTCTTCTTCTTCTTGTTCAGCTATATCATCTTGTTTTTTAATGGGACTGGCAAAGTTAAGAGGAGTTCGTGCTTTCTTTATTACTGTATGAGTAAAATTTTCGCTTTGACGTCTTTTTAAGGACTTTGGTATAAATGGTTGTCTATCAGATTGAGTGTTTTGTATTGATTTGGATATTATTTTTGCCAAAGGTTTATACGTATTTTCCAATATAACAGCATTCTCATAACGACCAGCTTTTATTGAATCATATAATTTTTTTACACTACGCGAATGTTTATCAAGGAGTTGAAGAATGTTTGGATCTTCTTGCAAACTCCGCTTATCTTCTGAGCGCTGATCATCATTCGTGTCGAACTCTAGCTCACCATTCTCACGTTGCTGCTTCATTAAAAGCTTGTATTTTTTTCGAATACTATTGGAAGCTTCAATTATTTTACGCCTCGCATCCTTGTCCAACTTGTTCAAATCCATGGTAAAGATATATTTTTAATAATTAGCTTAAGCGATAACAGTCTTTATTTTCAAATACAGCACTGTTTTTCTAAAATACAGCACTGTTTTTCTAAAATACAGCACTGTTTTTCTAAAATACAGCACTGTTTTTCTAAAATACAGCACTGTTTTTCTAAAATACAGCACTGTTTTTCTAAAATACAGCACTGTTTTTCTAAAATACAGCACTGTTTTTCTAAAATACAGCACTGTTTTTCTAAATACGGCACTGTTTTTCTAAAATACAGCACTGTTTTTCCAAATACGGCACTGTTTTTCTAAAATACGGCACTGTTTTTCTAAATACGGCGCTGTTTTTCTAAATACGGCACTGTTTTTCTTAAATACGGTACTGTTTTTCTTAAATACGTTATTATTGTTAATAATCTTTATGTAGCTCTAGACACGTGTTGACTCAATGACGGGTGGGAACTAAATGATGGCAGTTATAGTATAGCGTAACATATATAAATATACTTAACATTCTGATTCAATCCTTAGTATTGTCAAAGACTTTGTGCTGTACGGTCATGCAGAAGTTTAAGAAAAATCAATTAAGAAAAAAGCTGCTCGTAGAGGCAAGGGGATTCCCTTCGCGACCGCGTTTCAAAAAGCAAGGGAGGCATTGTACGTGGAAAAACCGCAAGATCTTTTCTCCGCTGCTGAAGTAGCTCTGAAAGCATTCAATGGGGTGGAAAAAGAAAAACCTGCAGATGTAGTACCTTTACCTGTAGTCGGCGGATTTCTACCATTTTTAATACCACTTTTTGCCGGCTTAAGCGCCGTAGGAGCACTTAGCGGCGGAATATCAGGGATCGTAAAAGCTGTTAAAGATTCTAAGGCGGCGCAAGAAAGATTAGAAGAAGAAAAGAGACACAACAAATCAATGGAATCTATTGCGATTAGCAAAACTGGTAGCGGTTTATATTTAGGACCATACAAAAACGGTTTGGGACTCTATTTAAAACCCTATAAATAAAGATGACTCAAGAAATAAATTTAGTCTTACTTCAACCGTCATGCATACCTTTAGCTTGAGTGGTAATAGTTCCATCTTAGAAGCAACCTATAACCCGCCCATCTACTTGAGAGATGACACTAGTGAATACGAGCTTGGTTTAGTCAGTTTAGAAACGTTTAACGCCATACCCAACATTGATAATAGTAATAACAAATTTTATGTGGGTGATATTACTCTAGAAATCCCGATTGGATCATATGAAATAAGTGCAATAAATGATTATCTACAAGAGGCCATACAGGAAAAAAATAAAGCCATCAATAATTTTAATTGTACCCTAAGCCTAAAGGGTAATGTTAATACGCTCAAGTGTGAGCTTGAATGTTCTCATACAGTTGACTTTACTAAGACAAATTCTATTGGAAAATTGTTGGGATTTCATAATATTTTGCTAAAGCCCAACGTTAAACATGTATCGCAAACACCTGTAAATATTCTGAAAATTAACGTGATTAAAATCGAGTGTAATATCGTTACTGGCGCATATCACAATAATATGCTTGTTCATACAATACATGAATTTTCGCCATCAGTACCAGCTGGTTTCAAAATTATAGAAATTCCTCAAAATGTGCTTTATATGCCTGTATCCACCAAAATTATCAGCAACATTAAATTAAAACTGGTTGATCAAGATGGTGAATTGGTTGACTTTAGAGGAGAAGTTATTACTATTAGATTACATTTGAGAAAGTCTTTATAAATAACTACTTTGTGATGTGTGTGTCAGTATACTGCAGAACGTTGTGCAGAGCACACGTGTTATGGTTGTGAAATATAACGCCAAGAAAATTGTCAATTTTAACCAGCTTTGGAACACTAAAAAGAGCTTAACAGAAGAAAATATAAGATTTCTTGCATCCATAGGGCTTCTTGTTAAAAACTTAGAAAATGAGCATTTTAAACGTGACAGATTCGCTAAACTTTGATAACTCTATTACAAAAATAGAAAGGCATAGCCATTTACCGTACTCCAGCTCTTTCAAAAATAATGATGAAATTCGAATACCGGTGCAACAAACTGATATATACACCCTACCTTGGGCAAGTCATATTTATTTGGAAGGACGACTTTTAAAAGGGTCCGATGGAAGAGTTTCAGACACTGCTAAACTTGTAAACAACTTTGTGGGACACCTCTTTGAAGAAATTCGTCTTGAAATTGGCGGAAAAGTTATTGATTCGACTAGATATCCTGGAATAGCAGCAACAATGAAAGGTTATGTCTCTTACAATGGTAATGAGTTAATTAAATATAAAAACGCTGGTTGGAGTATTGAAGATGATTTTACCTGGGACGGGATGGGCTCAAACGGAACTTTTAATGTTTGTGTTCCACTAAGGACATTACTAGGATTCGCTGAAGATTTTCAAAAGATACTTATAAATGTTAAGCATGAACTAATATTGTTAAGAAGTTCTTCCGATAAAAATGCCGTTATTAACACTACCGATGGAGAAAATGTACAAGCTATTATTGATAAAATTGTTTGGAGGCTACCACATATTACAGTATCCGATGCTGAGCGACTAGAACTTTTACAGATTGTTGGAAGTGGAACTGAATTGGATATCGGTTTTAGAAGCTGGGAACTCACAGAACATCCTTCAATACCGATTGGAAAACACCTTACATGGACCATTAAAACTTCTGTGCAGGTGGAAAGACCAAGATGGATAATTTTAGGTTTTCAAACAGATCGAAAGGATAACCACAAGAAAAATTGTAGCTTATTTGATCATTGTGATGTATCAAATGCAAAGCTTTATTTAAATTCTGAATTTTATCCATATGATAATTTAAATTTGGAAATTTCAAGAGGTATAATAGCTACTCTCTATGAAATGTACTCAGAATTTCAAGAAAGCTACTACGAAAAAGAAAACGAACCACTTTTAACTCCTAAAAATTTAAAAACAATGCATCCTTAATTGTAATTGATTGTTCAAGACAAAATGAAATCCTTAATTCTGGCATTATTGATGTAAGGTTAGAGATTGAAACAAAAGAAAACTTTCCTGCAAACACAAATGCTTACTGTTTAATTATTCATGACAAACTTGTAAAATATTCACCATTAACAGGGTCTGTGAGAAGAGTTTAAATAACCGTAATAATACATTATTCTAAGAATTATTTAGCAATATGGCAACAATGTATTTTTTAATTTAAAAATAATTGCTTTACTGTAAACACTGCTATTTATTTTATAAGGTATTATTCTAAGAATTATTTAGAAATATGACAACCATGTATGTATTTTTTTATTTTATAATAAATGCTTTACTACAAACACTGCTTTTTATTTAGTTACCACTGTTTTTTTACCGTTTATTATCTAACCGCAGCTATCTTTGTTATTGTTGACGTATGCTTTGACCTTGAAAAGCTCTACACCTGCGCTTAAGCCCCCGCTTACACCCCGCGCAAGTATCCCCCGCATGGTGGCCATTTTGTAAGTCACGTGATTTTTGACATATGACAGGTGACAGGTGACATTTGACAGATGACAGACGACGTTTTACAGATTGGCCACGTCCTAAAATAACGCGTTGTGCAAGATTCCTAAATATTTAATGACGTCGGAGATCTTGAGATAATAAGCTTCACCGGTGGACGACAAAAAGAATGACTAAAATCAAACCACTAGAAGCCAAGATATACGTTAAAAACTGTTAAGGCCCTATTTACACTCAAATAACATAATTATTATTAAACATTTTAGTATTAATATTTGTAGATTTATAAAAATTAAATTATTAGCAAAAAGAACAACTAAAATCGATCTAGTAGAAACCGAAATATACGTTAAAAACTATATAAAGATTCATTAGATCCCCGTTTGCCACTTAATTTTCATATCTTCCAATAGCCTAGTGGTATATGGCGTTGGATTCTCACGCAGGTGGCCTGGTGTCATGGGTTCGACTCCCAGCGTCGGCGAGACTTTTTTAATTTATAGGTGATGACGTCTGGTCCCAATTATACCCCGTTTGCCATTAAATTTTCATATCTTCCAATAGCCTAGTGGTATATGGCGTTTGGATTCTCACGCATGTGGTCAGGTGTCATGGGTTCGACTCCCAGCGTCGGCGAGACTTTTTTAATTTATAGGTCGCTTCAATTTTGAGTTTAGGTGATGACGTCATCGATGGTTACTACCCCTATCTAGCACGTGGTGACTTAGGGCATAAAAATTCTAATTTTGCGTTAGGGGTTGGGATGGATATAAAAATGCAGATCGGACCTGAAATTTCTCCCATGTATTTCTTATGGGAAAACTACCCTTATTGCCGCCGTAGTGGCATAGCTCTTCTACTCATAAAGGTTAAAGATTTTGGTATAGGATCTCAAAATCTAAACCTATTATTTTAAAGGAAATGCATGAATATTTTTATAGAAACATTTAATTTCTTTTGTTAAAAATCTTAAAACTTATATTTAGGATATTTAAGAGCTTAAATTATAAATCTTTATGTTTTTATTTCTTGATTCTAATGTTCTTAAAATAATACTAAAAATATTTTAACTTAAAGAATTTCTTTTAAACTAAAGAAATAAATTAAAGTATTTTTCTCCCAGTTTAAGAGCTACTATTATTTTAAAGTACAGAAATGAATCTTGGTTTAGAAGCACACGTATTCAAAAGAAAGCATATTTTTAAAACCTTGTATGTCCTTAAAACAAGAATTATTTTTCTGTGTGTATTTTAATACTTTAACCATTTACATATAACCTAATTACATAAATATTATGATATAAAAGTTTGTCGATTTTCCTGTTTAGATAAACTAATAAACTAAACATGAATATCTGATGGATTTTGATTTTTTCATCATATAATTATATAAATTGTGTAAATACCAAATACTATTTCAAGTTTTAAGAAAAAAGTTTACGTTATTTTTTGTTAGTACACTTTAATAAAAGTTTTCTTTTTTATTTATTTTAAGCCTATTTTAGTTTTAAAATTAGTTTTGCGATTTATTTTCTGCAAAATATTATTTCCTCTTTACGAAATATGATCTCGTTTGCGTCAAATACTTTTACAAGAAATATAATTTAAAGCGGCTGGAAAATATATATTGCTTTTTACAAGCACCTTGCATTTATAAATCTACTTTTCAGGAAGCGAGGGTATCTTGACGGTTACGGTCCAATTTAATGTTTGGTATTCATAACACAGGCGTGGTAGAATTTACCTTTTGTAGAATCGTTATAGGGATGCAGTGAGGTTATACATTACCATGAAGATAAAGTACATGTTGGCGCCTTTTCGTTGACCTTGCAAAAAGAGACAGAACGAATATGATTGCGCAATCTCTATTTCAAATTTTGAAACAAATTTAATGGTAAAGTAAATCATGGCTAACTTGATTTGTTTTAAAGATACAGAGTGTTTTTCAAATTTTGTCAATTTGGCCAGGCCCTTGTAACTCGCTTGATATTAGAGATGGAAAAAAATGAAAATGGAGAAGTTTTAGGAATTTTTACGTAAAATTAAGTGGCGTATCTAACTTTTATTTTAAAGTTAGCACACAAAGATGTTTTTTTTATTAAACACCCTGTTTATTTTATTACCAATAGAAAAGTCTTTTTAAAGCTACCAGTATTCACCTGAGTTATGACCATAATTATGATTTTGCAAAACTTATCTTCGCCCAGAACAGTCGTAAAAACAAAAGATGAATAATTTTATTTTTATATGGCTACTTGACTCAAAATAAACATTTGTATCCTAATTATGGCACTTTAGATTTAAAAAATAATTTTTTGACAGCAGAAGTGTCAAAAAATGACACATGAGATGTAAATAAGAGAAATTATATTGGAGTTTTATTTAAATTTTTAAGTAGCAATCATTTTTGGCAGCAGTGACTATTAACCAATTCACAATTATGCCAAGTAAAGATAGACAAAATCTATTTTTTTTCATAATCATTTAAAAAGTTAAAGGAAGAAACCACCTTTGAGGGAAACCGGGTAATTTATAGTTTATCTTTTTATGGGAGTTTAAATTAAACAAAAATATTATTTGGCTTTTCTCCAGAATAAAAAGGTTCAAACATTTTAAGAAAATTAAACCTTGCACATACTATGAAGAACTATTCTGTTCTTGTATAATACAATAAAAGTTAAGATTACTTTAAACCAAATAAATAAAAATAAATCAATCCAATATTAAATATAAAATAATTATCTTTATTTAGGTTATATAAAAAATATATTTACTATACAGAGAAGGTTCCGGTCCAAATTATTTTATTATAATCCAATAAAATAAAATCTTAGCTTATGATCGTGTCTCAAAAATGTGGCAAACTTTTTACCAAAAACCTGTTATACTGGCTAAAAATGTAAAAAACTTTTTATTTAAACTTAAATGACTGATTATGAGTTTTATTTAAATTTTTTAAGTAGCAATCATTTTTGGCAGCAGTGACTATCAACCAATTCACAATTATGCCAAGTAAAGATAGACAAAATCTATTTTTTTTCATAATCATTTAAAAAGTTAAAGGAAGAAACCACCTTTGAGGGAAACCGGGTAATTTATAGTTTATCTTTTTATGGGAGTTTAAATTAAACAAAAATATTATTTGGCTTTTCTCCAGAATAAAAAAGGTTCAAACATTTTAAGAAAATTAAACCTTGCACATACTATGAAGAACTATTCTGTTCTTGTATAATACAATAAAAGTTAAGATTACTTTAAACAAAATAAATAAAAATAAATCAATCCAATATTAAATATAAAATAATTATCTTTATTTAGGTTATATAAAAAATATATTTACTATACAGAGAAGGTTCCGGTCCAAATTATTTTATTATAATCCAATAAAATAAAATCTTAGCTTATGATCGTGTCTCAAAATGTGGCAAACTTTTTACCAAAAACCTGTTATACTGGCTAAAAATGTAAAAACTTTTTTATTTAAACTTAAATGACTGATTGACAGTTTTGAGTTTTAGATTTCTTTTGTAAAAGTAAATAAATTAATTAAAATAATTTGTTTTTACTAAAGTAATGTTAAAATAAAACTGTTAATTGGTCATTTTAGTTTTATTAAAAAGTTAGTACATTGTAGGCAGTTTAGCAGTTACTTTTTGGTAAAAAGTTTACCACATTTTTAACACACGACCATAAGCTAAGTTCTCATTCTGGTAGTCTCGTTAGGATTAAATTTTATTAAAAGATGATAAAATATTTTTGACCGGAAACTTATAAACCTTCTCGGTAGGTATGGTAAGTAAAAATTTCTATTTAACCTACATTAAAATATATATTTTATACTAACGGTTTCATTAATTTATTTCTTTTAAAGTAATCTTAACTTTTATTGTATTATGCAAAGACAAAATAGTTTTTCATAGAATATTAAAAGTTTACTTTTCTTAAAATATTTATTAAAATAAAATTTTCTTTTCTGGACAAAAGCCAAATAATATTTTTTTTAATTGGGTATATTATATTCCTTTTGATAAATTCCAGAATTCTGGCCTTTGATTAAAACTTAAGCAATGTTTTGGGTATCTGTAGTAAATAAACAATTATTGTCTTAAAATGAGAACAAATGAGCGGCAAACATAATTTTAGTGCTTTTAAAATAATTTATTTAAAAAGGGTAAAACGGCTTTTCTGAAAACTCAAAACCCTTACATAATTTATTTTCTTTATCAAAACCCCTAATATATTAAAAGAGGCTAAATTTAAAAAGAAATCTTTAGGGCAGAGATTTAAAAAGTAATGTTTTTAAATTAAAGTAAAAACGAAATTTTACGACTAAAAGCATAATATGTTAATTTTTAAAAAAATAAACCGATTTCAAAAGATAAATAAAACTAACTAAAAATTTAAAAATAATGCATAAATGACATTTTTAGAAAAATAAAGTAGGTAAAAACATATGGTAATTTTCTAGAAACCTGCGGCAACTCCGATTTTGACGAAATTTGGTATACGGGGTTTTTGAGGCGCTGATCACGAATTCAAAAGATTTTTTGGCGGAAACGTTTCGTTCTTGGGATATTCATCATCAGACTTGAATTTTAAACTAATCCTATTTTTACAATATTCCCCCTTCTTTTTGCACACAATTCTTGATTTAAAGCAAAAGTGGCACACAGTATTTGATTTTTACCTTCTAAAACCCCGTTTTTTACGTATTTTACATTATTTTTGCATTAAATTGCATAGCTATACTTTGAATCATTTCAATCCCAGTGTGCCATGAAGCCCTATGTGTATGTATGGTTGCCGCATTATCAAAGAAAAGCCACGCAATTTAATGCAAAAATAATGAAAAAACGTAGAAAAACAGGGGTTTAAAAGGTGAAAATCAAATATTGTGAGACACTTTAGCTTTAAATCAAGAATTGTGTGCAAAAAGAAGGAGAATATAGTGAAAATAAGCTTAGTTCAAATTTGAACTTTGATGATGAATATCTCGAGAACAAAACGTTTCCTCCAAAAATCTTTCAGATTCGTGATCAGCGCCCCAAAAACCCCGGTATACCAAATTTTGTTAAAATCGGAGTTGCCGCAGGTTTCTAGAAAATTATTAAACATATTATATTAAGGTATAAAAATATTTTGTGTTTTTAGTTATTAACATTTATTAGTTTAGTGGAATGTTATTACTCGACTTTATTAAAAAAATATATTAAAATAATATTTTTAAATTTTTAGTGAGTTTTATTTATCTTCTTATAGTCGATTTATTATTTTTTAAATACTCATTTTACTCTTTTAAGTTTTTATTATTAACATTTAATCGGTGACTATCCACTAAAAAACAGTATAAGTACCTTTTTCTCTTACGTAAACTCTTCTCATAACACGGCAATGCCACTCCTAATAGGTATAAGTTGGGTATAAACCTAAACTTCTAAAAATCTTAAATTCGTTGAAAAATATGAACTATAAGCTAAATGACAACGACATGACAAATAAACATATTTTGACAAAAA
>JACEGR010011837.1:0-13507 GCA_014170235.1 Listronotus bonariensis | reverse complement strand
GGCAAATCAAAACCAGATTTGGCAAGCCACAGACCGTATAAACGATAATTGCATAATCTGTGGCCTTGTCGTATAGCAAGTCGTACGACCAATTTGGATGTGCATGTGGGCAAAAGTATTGTTGGTTTTACGTAAGTACTGCTAAAACTACACATGAAATACAAATGCTGAATTTAAAATAAAGACGTTTCTAGTCGAATATGAAAAGAGAACTTCATCTGACATTTGGGACCTATTTTCCTCGAGAACTCTAGTCCTGAAAACTATTTTTCCAGGTTTAATCTTCCTGCATGGCCCTCAGGACATATCCAAACAAATATTTTATAAACGTAAGTAAAATTTAAATTGCGAGCGAGTGTATTGTTTAATGGTCTAAACTTGTGTAATACAATTATTGTAAAAAAAGCCACAGGTTGTTTTATGGTGTGGCTTTTATTCTATAAAAAAATGGAATTTGTCTTACGTAAGTTTTAAACCCATAGCCTGCCGTTATACAGAAAGATTTTTAAGATTAATTATAAGTTCAGCCGGAACAAAAACTCTGCCGAAATAGCTATTTATGTATCAAGGGCGTTACTAGGACTATAATGCCCTGATGATCAATCCAGTGGCGTCTAGAATTTGCGCATTTCATTTTGCATTATTTGGTAGTGATATTTGTTGAAAGATGTAATTCAAAATGTTTTTTATTTAAAGTAAAGAATTTACAACTTAATAATAATTAAAAACTGTTGTATAAACAGTTGTTCTACTAATACAATATACTGTATATCTCCGGCACTGAACAACATGACTGAAAAATGGGAGATGACGTCATAACACGTCAAAGCAATATGGCCGAATGTCGTGACCTTTATATAGACCGACTTTGACTTTATTAGTTTCTGAAATGTAGACATCCAAACATAGGCGTAACTAGCCATTAAACCTAGAGGGGCCCGAGGGGGCCTGGCAATACCCTGGGAAATCTGGCGCCGCTAAAACATTACTTGCACACATATACCTATAGGTACATTTTTCCTGAGGGGGCGGCTCCACCAGGCTCCCCGTAGTTACACCGATGCATCCAAATCATTTATTTAGAGAATTACTAAATGTATTAGCATTTTGTAGTAGGCAATGCAATAACTTTATATTTCAGGATTATAAAAATACTCCTTAGAAGCTGTAAGATGAGGTGCGAAAAAACCCCTTTTAATTTTCTCGACAAGATGGTGAATGCGTTAATATTTAACTGCTAAGAAAACCATCACAATTTAGCATGTTCAAGTTGGCTTTAATGTATCACTCGGTTTTCAAATTGTGTTTAATATTGTTACACCAATTTGGACCTGACCATACATAAAGTGAATTTTTAACATCTAAATATCTTAAAAACCGCTTCTATAACCACCACAAAAATCTAGTTTGTTTTAAAAAGCAAACTAACAAAAAACTTTTATGTTTTACCCATCTATTATTGATCTGTAATACCTTAAAAACGGAATATGTTATGGTAGCAATAATACCTGCTATCACACCTAGGGGCATTATAGGCGGGCATTATGATAATGCCCGCTTATAATGCCCTAATGCGCTAATATGAAAATTTTATTGTTTATCCAATTTTATTTCTCTCACAATAAAGATCAAGTTTATACAAACATATGTATTAAAATAAAATAAATAACTTACCAGTTCCTAAAAATATGTCATTAAAACGGTTTCGGTTATTTGAAGAATTGCGTTCGCATCTTTCCAAATACCAAATATGCCATACTCCCGATCATACTGTTGCCTTGATTTAACTGGCAAAAGATTTTCGGTTGCTTTTATGGCCTTTTCTCTTATATTTTGTGGAATTTCTTCTATTTTGAGCAAATCGTTAAATAAAAAATGCCAACTGACTAACTGATAGAAACATCAAAGTCAAACTTAACACCAGTCATTATCTACTTACGTATACAGGTACAGATGCAACTTATTTTTTATATTGCGAATAAATAATGTAATTAGTCATTGAAAAACTCTTTTTGGGTAAAACATAAAGCATTGTAGTGCACCACGGGCTTTACTGGACTATAATGCCCATCAGGTCGAAATCTATTTCGACCTTCAGGGCATTATAGTCCTAGTAACGCCCTTGATACATAAATAGCTATTAAACACCCCTTTGTAATTAGGCATTATCATAAAAGAAACTTGAACTTTGACACTTTGAAATCATTCTTTTTGGACTAAGATGAGTTCAGTTAGGTTTTAGGTCATATTTTAGCTACTTTTTCTATACCTTTAAAAAACATTTTGTACATTATTTTAAGAAATATTAATTAAGACTATTTCTTTTAGTGACCTTTCTTCAAAAAAACTCTTCAAGTCACCTCTGCAATCATATAACAAGTTTTTGAAACCACTTTTAAAACCATCCAAAACTTTAAAAAGTAGGAGACAGAAAATTAACTGAAAGTATATCTGGCAGCATCGCAAACTTGGTAATTGCTGTAAAATTACCGGGTACATACTTCGTGTATGCTTGAAAGTTACCAGCTAATTTGCTGGCCACTAAGCTATTAGTTTACTTTTAGACTTCTAAACTTTGCTAGATAATTTAACTTGAGAAGTTTAAAGTTGGCGTATCTTTTTTACTTTTAAATGTTGTTACCTAGCACTCACAGCAAGTAATGTGAGTGTGTGTGTAGGATTGGTTTAAATCTTTATATGGAGCTTTAGTGCTATGTACCGTGGGTGCAGGGTCTTTATATAAATAACCCATTTTATCCCTCATTGTCCAAGGACTAAAACATGCAGATATTTGATTTCACAAAATCTTTTAGACAACGCGGTGGTGCCACTACAAATGAAATTTAAATAACTACCTATGAACTACCCCTTCCCCAATTAGCGTTTGAGTGATGTCAGGTGATGAAACATGCAGTTCAATGCGGGTTTCGAACGACAAACAATGCAAACGGTTGAGATTAGCCACATATTATATATACTAAGTGACATAGAAATCCGAACACCCAGTTTAAATGGTTTTATTTTAATAAAATTTTGTATAAGTACTTAATGAAGCATAATAAGTAAATGATAAAAATTTCAAAATGATTGCATTGGTTTAAAGCCCTTTTACCTTTAATAATGTGTGGGTGCACCCCGATGTGTTACGCATTCTCCAACGCGCCTAGGCATGCTTCTGATCAGGTGGTCAATGTTCTCCTGTGGTATCTCATTCCAGGCAACCACCAACTCCTCTCGAAGTGCTTCTAGAGTCTGAGGAGGACGTTGCAAATTGAGCAATCTCCTACCCATCATATCCCACACGTGCTCAATTGGGGATAAGTCGGGAGATCTTGGTGGCCATGGTAACAATGTGACATCATTACGTTGAAAGAAGTCTATTGCAACATGTGGTCGGGCATTATCTTGTTGAAAAGTTGGATTTGCCAGAGTGTCAAGATAGGGTAAAAGATGGGGTTCTAGAACTTCTTGGATATAACGCTGCGCGTTCATGTTACCTCTGATGAAGATTAAAGGTGACCTGGAGCCATAAGCTACAGCACCCCAAACCATAACTTCAACAGTGTGATGAACATGTCTTTCAACAAAAACTGTGGATTCCTCCCTTCACCACGTCGCCTTCTAACCCTGGCTCGACCATCGTGCATGCCTAAACAAAATCGAGACTCGTCACTAAAGACAATACTGTTCCATTCCTGATCCCAGAGTGACCGTTATCTGCACGACTCAAGGCAATTACGTCGGTGTTCTCGAGTTAAAGGGAGGACCCAGTGTGGCCGGTATGAAAACAGGCGAAAACTTCTCATTCGTGGGTAAACAATTCGCATGCCAATAGGTCTTCCGTGTTCTGCAACCCATTCATTTTTTCATTCATTTGCAATGGACCTGGTAGTGGAGAAACGGTCCCTTAAGGCCAATAATCTTAGGCGGCGATCTTCACGGTCTGTTGTTCTACGGCGGCGTCCAGTATACCCTTGCTCCTTGCGTACGGTCTTCTTGAAGCCATGTCTGACAACACCTAACCACAGTGTCTACACTTCTTTGCACTCTAACTGCAATTTCCCGAAAAGAAGTCCAGCTTCCCGAAGTCCCACTATACGGCCCCTATCAAACTCACTAAGTTGACGATATCGTACAGGTCTTCGTACTCTAGGCATCGTAACCAATCGTAAAGAATGTCAACAACCAAAATCCGCCAAATTTGGATCTTTACTGCGGCTGCAATATTCATTTTTAGATCGTTAGTAAATTAAAAAAAAAAACAGTATAAAAACCGGAATGTCGAACTGATAAGGCTGAAAATTTTATCAATTGTTATTTACAGTAAGATAAATAAATTCACTAAATTTCATTAAAAATAAAACCATTTATATATATATTTATGCGGCCTTGGTGAGGTTATGTGTGGCCAGTCCTTAACTCTTTATGGGATCATATGCGACCCATGTTGTCAATTATGTATAAAAATGTTATATTGTCTAAGCGACAGATATAAAATGTTCGTATAAAAACAACAATGTAATATTATACAAAAAATAATGTCTTTGTATACCTAAAACATAAACTGTGTCTTTTATTACCGGATGCGTCGCACAAAAATTAATTTTAACATGACTTTAAATAGCTGAAAAGACTCATAAAACTGTTCGCGGAGGGATAATTTAAAATAGTTTTTGTCGCTATAAAATTACCAGAGCACGTTAACCTTGTGTATGTTTAGGTTGTTTTTGGATTAAAAGTATTATTAATGGTTAGACACATTGACAATTGTGACGGTACATAAAATTTAAGCTAAAATAAAATTTCGATTAGTAAATTCTCAAAAGGTGTCAACGAATACTAGAAATAAACAATATCCAGGGACTTTAATCAATAGAGAATTATTGCAAGTTGCCTTATTAAGCTCGGGTATTATTAATACCGGCCTTATTTAAATAGTGCTTCTACCCATAATTTAGAGTTATCTATCTATCTCTTTGTTTTATGGCTCTGATACTAAGTCAATTCGCCAGTTCTCCCGTTCCGGTCATATAAGCTATTGCTTATAAGCTTTCCCGGCTTTGTCCGTGGAAAATCTGGATAATTGAGCTCGAAACTCCCAGACTTTCCTAGCATATGAATAAGAATCACTTCTAACAATTAACAACAGCGATGAACTTCTGAACATGCATAAATTGTGGCTGTCAAGCCAAAGGCTGCTACTGGTATCGCGCATAACCGTCACTTTCACCACTGACGCTTTTCCGCAAGGCATGCGCACCTCCTCGACCATACGAAGACACCATGTGTTCAACACCAAAACGTAAAAACTTCAGGCTTTAGGAATCTTCACTCACAGCGCTTAGCCCCAGAAGAAAGAAGCCCCAATTTGGCGTGAATCTTTTTCGATCCCCAAGGGTACGGCAAAGCTCGTACGACGCCTTCAGCCGCCTACCCGGGAAGTCTATGTACACGTGAACCGCACTACTCAAAGAATGCGGAAAAGGAGTTGGACTTCATAACAAGAAAACTTTTAAAACCGTTTTAGGGGTGTCTTTTTGACGAGTCTACCACGAATTCTACTGCAAATATAAAAGTCACGCCAGATTCACTAAGGCTATAACACCAGGAGTAAGGGTTGGATCCTATAAGTTTTAGACATTATAATGAAGAAAATATGATATTTGTTTGTTTAAATTTTTGCATTAAAACATATATTCTCAATACCAAAATCAACAAGTTTTTAATTTTACCATCTACCTTAAGGTGAAATTTCCATAGTACCTCGCTACTAAAGTGGAAAAACAATAAGCAGAGTATTTGCTTTAGAACAAAGGCGCAATGCTGGAAGAAGCTCTTGGGAAAATTAGGCTTTATGTTATGATCAACCTATCCCATGCTAATTTTGGACATTATAATTTTTTGTTCACAAAAATATTGTTGTGACCAATAGGGAAAGATAAACTAACATTAACGATATTTTTTTGATAAAAAAGTAAATACCGCATACCGCCCTATACAGGCTTGAGCGCTTTAACACAACCTGTCAATGTCAAATGTTTCGGGTGTCGGACTGGGCGAACGCGTCACTTTTTTGTGAAGTTTACCACAATATTTTCATGCAATTTTTACACTTTTTTCCAAAAATGGTAATGGTCATGAAACCATAAGAGTCAAACACATGTTTCGGTTATCTGATTAGACTGGTTACGTAACTGTAACCCTTACGATTTTGATACAATATTTAAACATTGCATAGAAAACATTGGTAATTTTCTAGAAAATGGGAGCAACTCCGATTTTCGATATCCATCATCAAAGTTCAAATTTGAACTAAGCTTATTTTCACTAAATTCCCCCTTCTTTTTGCACACAATTCTTGATTTAAAGCCAAAGTGTCACACAATATTTGATTTTCACCTTTTAAAACCCCGTTTTTCTACGTTTTTTACATTATTTTTGCATTAAACTGCATAGCTATACTTTGAATCATTTTAATCCCAGTTTGCCATGAAGCCCTATGTGTATGTATGGTTGCCGGATTATCAAAGAAAAGCCACGCAATTTAATTCAAAAATAATGTAAAAACGTAGAAAAACGGGGTTTTAAAAGGTGAAAATCAAATATTGTGTGACACTTTAGCTTTAAATCAAGAATTGTGTGCAAAAAGAAGGGGAATATAGTGAAAATAAGCTTAGTTCAAATATCAACTTTGATGATGGATATCTCGAGAACGAAACGTTTCCGCCAAATAATTCTTTCAGATTCGTGATCAGCGCCCCAAAAACCCCCGTATACCAAATTTCGTCAAAATCGGAGTTGCTCCCATTTTCTAGAAAATTACCAAAACATTTTTAAACTTATTCCACAAAAAAGTGACACGGTTTCCCAGTCCGATACCCGAAAGATTTGACGTTGGCGGTATGAATATTCGTGGTAGACTCGTCAAAGGAATCCCCTATAGAAGTTTTTAAGGACTAATAACATAAAGTCCATAATATAACATAACACCCATGTACGTTTATTTCTCTTCAATAAAAGACAAAATTTATAGATTCTCCCGGCTTCTCCGTAAACAATTTTTCTTTTATATAATTTCCTCTGTTCCGGAATCTCAGAAGTCAACTTATAAATTTGCAAGGACAAATTTATTGTCCCAGAGAAAATATTCTGAACTGCATCTTGTAAAATATTGGTTAACTAAAAGGAGATTTATGTAAGTTTCGAATTGTTTTCGTTTTGTAGAAAAATATGTTTGTAAGTGTTTCTAAAAAATATATACCGGATGAGTGCATCGCTGTGGCGGGACATAGGAAATCCCATGTAATTTTTAATGGGGTCAATTATTGGCTCCCTAATTATTTTAGAGAAAAATTCTATTGAAGTTTATTGAAGAGCATGCAAATCTACGTCCATGGTAAAAACTTTAGATGTTTCGGTTAACCCGTTTGCTAGTTAGATGCTAATATATTTTTAAATATTGTTACATTATTATCGCCTCATATTTATGAACAACAATAAAAATACCAGTTAGCGTGACACAACGTTGTCATTTTGAAATTTAGTGCTTTATTATTATCAAAAAATCGTACAGTGAAATGATTAAAGTTGTATTTATACAAACGAATTAAGTTAAGTTAAACTAAACTAGAGTAACAAATTTCAAGAACTTATGACATTTATAATATTAACATGCTTCAATAAATTATTAATATTATTACAATAATTAATATGTTTGAAGTAAACTTAAGATTTAAGAAATTTTTAAATATTCCTCCATTGACTGCTAGACAATAACCCAGACGTTCCTAAAATTGTCTTCTTACATTGGCTAACTGGTAAATTGGAATTTTATTGCATTCTGCAGAAATATTATTTTTTAACTCATCTAGATTAGGGTAATTTTTATCCTTGTATATCATGCTTTAAATGGCCCAGAGAGTAGCTAAAATATGGCGAAACATTCAAGCAGACCGGGCTGGCCAATCTCCAGGTTATTGCAGGCCAATAACATTTCCACAGCATTGTGTAAAAAAATATATATTTTTTGGTCTTTGTAACAAACCAAAATACTTTAAAAGTCATGAAATACTAACGTACTGTGGTGTCTCAAGTTGTTAAGCAGGAAAGTCTGCCGACACGTGACCAGCCTGAAGATTTGGGCAGGGGAAGAAAAAGATCTTCAGGGGGCAGCGATTCCAGATCCTGTAAGTATACCTGCATCGCTCTGCGTTTGTTTCTGAAGTCAGGTTTAGTGCATGTGCTTCAGGGAACTGGGAAAAACTGATACAAACACGCTCAACGCTGAATTGAATTAAAGGATGAGGAGAAATATCAAGCTGAAAACAGCGGTGAAGGGTACTATCGTCGGCGAAACTAGATCGAATTTGGTTGCGGACGAGAGGAGGCTGATGTGAAGAAACATCGTTGGTGCCAGGACTGAGCCTCCAGCACCGGTTACTTGGTGAAAGCGTATTATTTTATTATTATATGTAATTTTTTCCTACAACAAATCCTTTGTTATTTAATTTAAAATAAAGTTCTTGTGTTAAAAGATCCAGTTTGGTAAAGTAAACAAAAAATATAAATACAGCGTGTTTTAAAATTTAAAGTAAATAATAAAATTAAAGAAACTACCAAAGATCCTTTTTCCTCCGAATTTAATATTTTTATCTTACTAAGCATTAAAAAGTTATATAAAAACAAAAATATGGTAAACGGTTTTATTGTACTAAACGCTATAAAATAATTCCGGTAAGTACTAGCCACCAGATCGCACCAATCTTTTCATCAATCTGAGGTATTGATCAGACAAATAACGAAACCGTTGGGTGTAGCGTATCCAGAATAAATATTATGATGGAAATTTTAAATGCCCAACGATTTTCATAATTTGTCTCATCAGTACCCCAAATTGATGAAAAGATTGGTGCGATCTGGTAGCTAAGACTTACTAAATTATTTTTAATCTTTTAGTACACTAAAACCGTTTAATGTATTTTTTAAATAATTTTGTTAATGATAGGTGTATTGTCATAGTACTTGACCATAGAGAGTTTTGTGCGGTGAAGAATTAGAATACCTTTAAGTAATTTAAACTAACTAAAGGGCGCCACCTGTGGTTTTGAAAATATTTTTAATTAATTATTTTTATACAGGGTGTTCATTTAAAAACTTTCCACTCAAGTTATCTTCGAAACGAGACAGATTTGAGAAAATCGCCGAGACACGTCAAGATATTTATTGAGGGGAACGTTTTACAAAAATTGGACGGCGCCCTTTAACCCCTTAACCACCAGGGCCACCACCCCAAAATTCTTAAATGAGAAGACGGGTCGAGTGATACATCATTTTAAAACTCCTGACGAGTACTTTATAATCCTAGAATATGAAGTCAATATCTTCACTCATTACAAAATGGCGATACTTTAAAAATTACCTAAATACCTGATTTGAATGGCCCTATTTCCAAAACTAATAAAGTTGTGATGTACCTAATGTGGTGTTTTCTTAAAGCTCTTTTAATGGTTCTTTTAATGGTGATACTGGTAATAATATACAGGGTAGAAGAAAAGTACATATTTTTTTATTTAATAACCCTGTATATTATTTTACCATTAAAAAGATCTTTAAATGAGCTTTAAGAAAATACCACACTAAGTACATCTAACTTTATTAGTTTCGCAAATATGACCATCCAAATCAGGTATTTAGGTAATTTTTAAAGTACCGCCATTTTGTAATAGGTGAAGATATTGACTTCATATTCTAGGGTTATAAAGTACTCGTCAGGAGCTTTAAAATGATGTATCACTCGACCCGCCTTCTCATTTAAGAATTTTGGGGTGGTGGCCCTGGTGGTTAAGGGAGTTAAAGAGGCGCCGTCCAATTTTTGTAAAAACGTTCCCCCTCAATAAAGATCTTGACGTATTTCGGCGATTTGCTCAAATCTGTCTCGTTTCGAAGATAACTTGAGAGGAAAGTTTTTAAATGAACACCCTGTATAGCGTCTAAGCTGCAGATTTAAAGTTAGGTTATATTGTATTTAAGTAATAGGAATTTATATCAATTTTTAAAAATAATGTTTTTAAGTTCTTTATTCAATAAAAATAAACATATTATATCAATAAAAAGTGGAGAAAGGAAGTGAACAAAAAAATGCCCAGTAAATTTATTTTCAGGCATTCATAAGTATGATCAAATTTTGCGACAAAGTTGGCGAAAGTACTTAAAACCGGAATAATTTTACAAAACCAGGTAATATTAAGGGCCAAAAAACGGAAAAAATAAATAAAGCAATAAAATTCTGAGTACAAACAACGAATTTTTTCGGGCAAGAGTCGTTAAAATTTTAGAAGCGTTGATTAGGAAAACTTTGAAAGTTTTAATTACTGCTGGTGGCGGTTTATTGTTTTGTATTGTGCTTGGCCTAGTTTTTAGAAATTAAAATATTTTATTATAATAATCATTAAAAGTTAAATGATTAAAAACCAAGTTTTAAAACAAACTACTCTGATTGTTGAACTTTAGAGCATTTAAAAACTCCTTCGTAAAAAATTGTCGAACCCAAAACCAAACACAAATCTCTGGGCACAATGCTTTCCAAACCTTCGTTTCTCTAGTAGGCGCCATCTCGCACATATCTGTTGCGCATATTCTATTCTATTCTATTTTTCTTGGTTTTGGTCCCTTCAGGTCCAATCCACCAGCTCTCCCCTTCCGGACTATGCTTTCCAGGGCTTCGTCGGCGGAAAATCTGGATAATCGAGCTCGTAACTCCCAGAGATTCCAAAAGAAAACAAAAATAATTCTACAATCGATGCAATGCATACATTCTCGGCTGTCAAATCAAGACCCACTACTGGTGTTACGTATAACCTTTACTTTCACTACTGACAGTTCTCATGGCACGCCCATCTATTTCCCGCCATTTGAAAAATGCCTTGTGTTCACCACCAAACAGGATACCATCAGCGTATAGGAGTCTTCGCTCACAGCGCTTAGATCCAGAAGAAAGATGCCGTCAATTTAGCCTGAATCTTTTCTTGATCCCCGAAGGTAAAAACGTCCGTACGGCATCTCTCACCCCGGAAAGAACTTTGTAGTCCTCTACGCACGTCCGCACTGTCCGGAGGTCAAACAAAGAGTTCATCTGTTGCGTGTACCAAACTCTTTTTTACACAGATATGTGGGACCACCGGCTTTACGTGGCTTCCGAACAACAACGTGAGAGTGTGTACTAGGCAGAATACTACACAGTGGTTTGTCATTGCCTTTTGTGAGGTGACGAGCGACGAAAAATTCCGATGTATGATAACGAGAATCAAACTCGGGTCTCTGCAGCGAGAGGCTGGTTCGCTAGCCCATGCTTGCCACCAACCTTATACAGAAAAATTTAAAAAGTTTTGCTGCTTCCTCCAATTTATTAAATTAAATGAACGGATCACGAATTCGTGTTTAGGCCGCGGATTCTCCAAGCTTGAATACCCAGTGTCGCATGCGACATCAGTATAATCCCGCTTAACAAAGTATTTAGGTGAAAATTCCACACCACTGTTTTTTGACCAATAAAATGTGTAGTTTTGGTTGCATTACAATGACAATAGAAGTTTTTATCGGACATTTTTTCTCCTGTCTGGGGTACCCTAAAGCGAATTATAGTGGAAATGTTTTGACATAATTATTGAATTTGTTTTAACGTCATGTCTGTCATTTACATACATAATAAAAGAAAATATTATTTTGTATCAGTTGTAGTATTTCAGACATAACATAACACAAAATAATGTAAGGTTTTAAGACCCTAAATTACAATTTTATACAACTACAGTTAGTAAAATAATATCATAAGACTGACTCTCACGTCATGGAGAATGTATTAATGTAGAAGATGTTCTGGTGCCCCAAGGAAGATAGGAAACTCACAGCTGAATTTGAGAACGCATCTTTTTTTCTGTAACTAGGCGCTGCCTGTGAGTGAAGATTTCTATAACCTGATGTTTCCTGTTTGGCGTGCTGCACGAGGTGTTTCCAATGGCGGGGGGTCAGCACTGAAAGAAACCGGTTTTGCGCGATACCAGTGGCAGTTTCAGGGAAGACGACCGAAAATCATGCCACTTCATGAGTTCAAGATTGAATAAATAGTGAACGAATCCTTAATTTCTGAGAGCTACAGAGCTTCACTATCCAGATTTTTCCCCGAATGTGCTGGTAAATTGGACCGAAAAGGACCAGAGCCAAGAATAAATAAACCAACCTACCTATAATCTAATAATAAGTCTCATTTTAATATGTCTAAAACTCGAGGAGTTATGACTTGTCTAACTTGTTGACACCTGGTATTTGAAGTATAGAGCAAATAGTGCTCATTCATTTGAATAATAATAATTTACATTGATTGTGTGCTTGTAGAGGGTGCTTTACCCAAAGTTTTTTTTTGTTATAATTTTTATGTTTTGATAGCTACTCAATTTTTAGCAGGTTTTCTAAAATACCGATGCATATCTTTAGGAAAGGTGCTTTTTACTTAACCATCTAACCGTTTAAATATAAATCATCCTAAAAATAAGGGGTCATTCCAAAATGCATCTTATCCACTTTTAAGCAAAATCGAGTTAGTAATGTAAACATATTTTTTAAATTGTCCGGGATATAACTGTATTTAATTTTTCTTCCAAATTGTTGTTAGTTTTATTTGTCGATTACATTGCAACGCCACAGCATTACTATCTTATCTCTTTAAGCTATGATTTAATGTTACATATTTCATACATTTTTTAAGCATATTTCAAGCTTTATATGTTGCATATATTCCATCCCCTAAACTTAACAAAATAAACAGATATGCTTTCAAATAGTATATTAGAAATTTAAACTTATTTAAAAGCAAACGTAGAACAAAATCCGCATTTAAAGGGTGTTTTGATATACATTAAAGGCCTAATTTGTAGGTCAAAATAAAACTGTTTTGCTTAAACTATGTAGAATTGTAAGCTATTTTATCTTCTGGTGGGTCTCTGGCAAAAATAATTTTTTCATAACTTTTCCCTCATAGATATTTGCAAATAGAATAATTATAACATTTAATATATTAAGCACCCCACGCTTTTATTCTGAAGTGACAAACTCTTTGTAATGAAAAATTATTTTCTAATTTTTAGTTCGGTTGCATATAAAAGCGTGTTTTTTAGTTTTTTTAAACTATTATTTATTTTTCATTTTTTAGTTCGATATATCAATTAGTTTTTTAAAAATAAATGCTCCAGTTTATTCACTAAAAAATTCCTTCGCCATTTTGTCAAGAGACACAGAGGATCTGTAAAGGAATTTATTTATCCTGGCGGTCCTAATCAGATAACGGGATACTGTTTTTAAATTATTGCATTGTCATCGGTCCTTGATACGTGTGCAAAGTTTCAAAGAAATTGAATCGCTGGAAGTTGGTAAAAATTAGGCTCAAAGATTCCGTTACATAGATAGATAGATAGATAGATAGATAGTTACAACCCAAGCTAATAAAAGCGTGTTA